>CAUYQV010152765.1:0-97862 GCA_963574575.1 Galagoides demidoff
CGGGCGCCTGTGGTCCCAGCTACTTGGGAGGCGGAGGCAGGAGACTCGCTTGAGCCCAGGAGTTGTAGGTTGCTATGAGCTGTGATGCCATGGCACTCTACCCAGGGGGATAGCTTGAGTCTCCGTCTCAAAAAAAAAAAAGAAGAGTAAGTTCTACTCACTCTTCCTTGGTCCAGCCCTGGCCAGCTATACCCTACCCTGTATTTTCTGCTTCATCCACATGAAACTACCTCACAACATATACCACCCTGACATACACCACCCTTTTCCCTCCCTTGGCCTCTCTGCACTGTATTTCCTCTAGTTCCTGTCACCTCCTAATTCACTAGCTCTACCTTGTCATTGAGGTTTAGTTCAGTCAGTCCTCACCTCCCAGAAGCCTTTCCCAACCCTCCAAGGCAGCACCATCTCTGGGGAGCTCCCCACAACCCCACCTGATTTTCACCCCAGCAGTGTTACTGCAAAGGTCTTTGTCTCCCTTGCTAGACTGCATTCCCTGAGGGAAGGCTGCTTACTCAACTTTAGCCCCACTTCAGGGATGTAAGCCTGAGAACACACTTGCTAAAGGGCCAGTCCAACCTCCAGGGAGAGGACTGAGAGATGTAAGGACTGGGTGAGTCCCACATAATCTGGATCCCTTTGCCACTGGCCTGGCCTATCTCAATGGTGCCTTGTTACTTCTTCCTAGGCACCCCAGATGCCCTAGTAACCCATCTGGTAACCCTCAGTCTACAATTCAAGCCCTGCACCAGAAGGTCCCTACGATATTTTCAAGAGTCTGGCCTGCACTGCTAAACAGAGAATAGCTAGGGGTGGCTCAAGGATCCCTCCCACCCTCCTCCAACAAGTGAATAGGACCCAAAGGAGCTCACAGAGACAGAAGAATGCTTTCTGGAAGAGTAGAAAAGATGGTACAGCAGATAGGCCTTAGGGAGTAATAAGGATGATAATACAAATAAAATAGCTAAAATTTATTAAGCACTTACTAAATGCCAGAGATTGTACTGAGGGATTAATAATTATTATCTTATTTACACCTCACAAAAACCCCATGAGAAGATTCAAATATTCCCATTTTATATACCAAGAAACTAAAGCACAGAGAAATTAAATAGTTTCCCCAAGGTTCCCACAGAGGGGGAAGATGGGATTTAAACCTGGCAGACTGATTCCAAGATTGACTGATAACTGTGTCACTAATTACTCCATACTGAATGCCCAGGATGAGGTGGGTCTTCAGGCTAAGGCCCTAGAGGCCCAAGAGCCCTGCCTGCTGGAAGGCTAATTTGTAAGTGAGCAGAAGGTGCTAGAGAAAGAGACTGTGTGTGTGGGAAGACCTGAAATGCCACAATCAAGATCTTGGTAGATCCAGATTCTTCAGAATCTCTGCACTTGACTAAGCTTCTCATGGACCATGGGAAGCTGTTGAGGATGCTGGAAGAGGGGTGTACACAAGAGTGAGGATCCAAAGACTGGAACTGGGGGAGAGAGAGAAGCACAGGTAGAATCACAAGCTAAGTGTGGTGTGGACAAGGACAATCTCCTGGTGGAAAGGGGGAGGGGCATTCTGCCAGCTTAGGGAACATAACTCAGAAAACTCAAGAGCTTATAGGTGAGGCAGTGCCTATGACTCAGTGGGTAGGGCGCCGGCCACATATACCAAGGGTGGTGGGTTCAAACCCGGCCCCGGTCAAACTACAACTAAAAAATAGCCGGGCATTGAGGCGGGTGCCTGCAGTCCCACTACTCTGGAGGCTGAGGCAAAAGAATTGCCTAAGCCCAGTAGTGGGAGGTTGCTGTGAGCTGTGACACTACAGCACTCTACTAAGGGCGATAAAGTGAGACTCTTGTCTCTACAAAAAAAAAAAAAAAAGAGCTGGCTCAGCACCTGTGGCTCAAGTGGCTAAGGCGCCAGCCACATACACCTAAGATGGCGGGTTCAAATCTAGCCTGGGCCTGCCAAACAACAATGACGGCTGCCAAAAAAAAAAAAAAAAAAAAAAAAAATAGCTGGGCACCTGTGCTCTCAGCTACTTGGGAGGCTGAGGCAGGAGACTCGCTTGAGCCCAAGAGTTGGAGGTTGTTGTGAGCTGTGATGCCACGGCACTCTACCCAGGGGGACAGCTTGAGGCTCTGTCTCAAAAAAAAAAAAAAAAAAAAAGAGCTTATAGGTGGTCTGTCAGTGAAGGATGCAGGTCATAATGGGGTGCAAGTGGCAGCACTGAACATGACCCCCTAAATGGCTATGTCCCTATACCCCTCAGGGATGCTTTAGATCCATCATACCATGGGTCCATGATTCTCTCTGCCCTGCCTCTCTCCTTGGACTCTAAGAAAGGCTTTAACACCATTTTCTTCTACTGAACTGTCTGGCTCTAGAAGCCTTTTCTTTTTTTTTTTTTTGAGACAGAGCCTCAAGCTGTCCCCCTGGGTAGAGTGCCGTGGCATAGCTCACAGCACCCTCCAACTCCTGGGCTCAAGCGAGTCTCCTGCCTCCGCCTCCCAAGTTGCTGGGACCATAGGTGCCCATCACAATGCCTGGCTATTTTTTTTCCGTTGCAGCCATCATTGTTGTTTGGTGGGCCTGGGCTGGATTTGAACCCTCCACCTTAGGTGTATGTGGTTGGCGCCTTAGCCACTTGAGCCACAGGCACCGAGCCTCTAGAAGCCTTTTCTACCTCCTCCTTCCTCTTATGCAACCAAACAGCTGGCTGTTCCCCTGACATTTTTTTGCCCAATGCCACCTTGATTGCTGGTACATTCCCAACACGGAGACAAGAATGGGTAGCTGTGCTTCCTTCCTCTCCAAGGACCAGGCTGGCCCTATGTAGTTATTTCAAAGATTAGTAAACTATGGCCTGGAGCTGGGAGCAACCTACCCCAAAGTGGAGAACCCCAAACATCAAATCACAGGATGAACTTGAGCTAGAAGTACAAAAAAGGATGGAGACAGGAAAGAATGAATCCCTTCCCTGCTGCATCTCCAAGAGCTCAAAGGCCACAACGAGGGCCAATTACCAACTCCAGAGTCCACCTATCCAGGATTTGTTTAGGACAACCTTAATCTGTGCTGTGGTGAAATACCCAATCCTCTAGCCCCTGACCCAGCTTGGCTGTGAGCTATTCCTGAGTCCCTCCAGGGTACAGGATGAGGAATTCCAGGAAGAAGCCATGGTATCATGCCTTTCTCCTTCCCTGGACTGTGAAACAGATCTAGAGCAGGAACCCATATTCTAGATAAGCAAGAGAGAAGTCAAGGGGACTGAAAGGCCCCAATCTTGGCAGATCCAGATCCAACAGAAACCTCTGCACTTGACTAAGCCAGTCACCAACTCATCTCAAGAGATCCTTGCCTACTGGTGCCTGTGCTCACACAGGTGGGACCGACATCCTGACTTCCGCCAGTGTTGGGTGGGTAGTACCTTCATGGATGGCCACTGGCTCTGGCCCCCACCTCCCCTTCGGGCGCCATCCCTGATTAATGATCTTGTCTTTCTGATTTATGAGCAGCCCCTCCAGATGAGGGTAGGCGCCCCTTACAACCCCGCCCGCCCCGCTCAGCTGGAGTAGGAGAGAATTATTAAATAAACATCCATACGTCATCCCCCCACCCCAACAAGCTGGTTGCGCCGAACCCATACGGCCCGCTCCGGCGCTGACACGGAGCAGCTGCAGTGATTCATGGGCAGCCGGGCCCTGCGCCGCGGCCCATACATCATGCCAGCAGCACTTGCGGCCCTGGCCGAGATAAACTGATCAACCACAACGGGCTGGAATGAATTTATGACAACACAAAATGGAGGGAAACAAATGGGAGGTGACCCCGGGCCACCGACCCGGCCCTGCACCGGCCTGCAATCCACTCTCCTGGCAGGAGGCAAGATGGAACACTGGCCCTGGAATGAAGAGGCTGCCTTTTAACCCTAGGCAACCTAGCCTCAAGTCAGAGGGAGGGGTGGGTGTAAGAATGGCCAAAGGCAGCAGCTCCAGGCAGCCTAGACTGGAAAATGCCACCTCTAGGGGCCAGAATTGGCCTTGCTTGGGCTTCTGGAAAGGTAGTGAGATGCCCCGCTGATATCAAATCCTTGTGGCTCCAGGAGATCCAGGCCAAGGGCTGCCCAGCCCTGGGTGAAATGCTCTTTTCCCCTGCCAGAGAACCCAGGCCAAAAATTCCTACCACAAGTGATGAGACCCAATGCTCCTGCCTAAAACCCACTGCGAGCGCCACCCGGGACAAGAAAAATGAAACCAATTTAGCTCCCGATTAAGAAACAGAAACTGGAGATGAATCAAGTGTGCCGGCTGGGCTGGGCGGCCATACATCACATTCCCCGGGTGGAGGACGCTGCAGCGGGCAGGCAGGCATGCAGGCAGACTGCTCCTCCCTCCGCCAAGGCTCCCGGGCCATGGCCCAGTGATCAATTCACAAAGTCACGATTACACCAGCTGGGCTCCACTGCAGGCTGTGTGCCCAGGGCAGGACTAAGCTGCACTCAGAAGGGCCAGAAGCCCTGGCAGCAGGCCTTGCTAGCAAAGGGCCCTATCCCTCCCACTGACCTGCCATACCAGGAGCCTTACTCCTGGCTAACCACACTCACTTCTCAATGTCGCTGTTCTTGCAGGTCTTCTGCATGGCCTCTTGCTTGCTGCTTTCACCATTGCTGGTGGATGGCATCTCTGCAGGGATAGAGGGGCAACTCATACTCCAGTCAGACTGGGCAGCACAGGTGAAGGCTGGGCTTGAGTCAGCCACCACCACCTAGGGATGTCCCCTTTCCCCCATTACTCCTAACCTGGGTCATGACTTACCGTCACTGGCCCATTTAGAGAATTCAGGCGTGATGCGTGTGCTGGGAGGGCCACCACTGGAGGAAAGGAAGGAGAAAGAACAAAGTGAGGCCCCTGGCAGAAGAACAGTCCTGAGGGTGGGTCCTGGGCTGACCCCTGCCTCAGGGCTTCCTGCCCCTTCTCTATCCCACCCACCCAAGCCTGTGCCCACACTTGCTTTAGGACTGCACCCCGAAGCGCCTCTCTCTCCTTGGCTTCACCAGGCTCCTCTCCTGTGCAAGGGATGACATCAGCCTCTGTGTATCTGGCATGGCAGTCAAGGACAATGGATCCTAGTTTGTAGGAGTCCATGAGGGCTGAATCCTCAGAAGGGATCCCCCTGGCCAAAGCCAAGACCCTAGCCCAGGGTGGGTATGGGCAAGTACCAGAGGTGCTAGGTTCTTTTCTTATTCTCTTTGGCCTGCCCCACCAGCCCCACCTTGACCCATAGTGCCCCAAGGATACTGTGGCTTCCCATACTCCAGAGTGTCATCCCCATCCACATCCAAGTCAGCATCACTGTCCGGGTTCTCTTTGCCGGTGCACATGACGAAGCCAGAGCCTGTAGGAAGCAGGGTATGAGAAGGGCCAGGGGCCAAAGAGCACTCCATCCGTTGGCTCTAGGTAGGGGTCATGTTAGGGGCCAGATAAAGCCCACATAGAAACTTGGTCCTGAAATCTATAAAGCCAGATTATTTCCATACCCCCAACACTGACATTTGAATCCCTTCACTCTGCATACCCTATTCTTCTCTGACAGTGCATGTGACTCCAAGTGGTCTCTGCTCATAAACTAGCCCATTTATATACCATGTCAGGTCCTTAGGAGACCACAGCTCCAGGCCTGCTAACCACCTGTATTCCAGATCTAGGAAGATCAGGAAGAGGACAGGAAAATTCGGGTCTAAGGATTTCACGGGGAAAGACCTAGGCTCTCCTCTGTCCCATCATCCAGTCTGATAACTCCATCAGAGGGGAGAACAGGCTGGCTAAGGCCAATCAGAGCCATAGAGTGAGACCTTCAGCCAACATCCTGATTTTGGTCGCTAGGTCCTTGCCAGCAAAAACAACAGGCAGCTGTTCAAATATTTGGTGTCTGAAGCGCCTGACATTAATTATTCATCTCTACCTCACTCAGCTCAGATTCCTGGACAAGTGCAGTTATAAAGGGATTAGGAAGGGACAGACGGAGGAGGACAGGCATGCACACCTGCTTCTCAAAGCAGTTCACAAAGACAACCAGGCTGAGCTGAGGCCAAGCTGAGGGCCAAGCAGGCAGCCAATCCCTTCGAGGTGCATTTGGTGCAATCATAGGCAGACTCTTGGCTCATAGGGAGGGGTGAGCGGTAGAGGATACACCTGGCCTGCTCACCTGCCAGGTGATCTGGCTTCAAGGACCATTCTTCCTGACAGCTGAGGGGCCAGAGACCTCGTCCCCCAGCTCTCTACTTCCTCCCAGGTCTCAGACCACACCTAACTAGCCAGCAGCCCTGCCAGGGACAAAAGAAAACAATGGGCTCTGTGGCAAGTGTGATCAGCAAGGAAATTCTTTTTTTTTTTTTTTTTGAGGCAGAGTCTCACTTTGTTGCCCTCGGTAGAATGCAGTGCGTGGCATCACAGCTCACAGCAACCTCAAACTCTTGGGCTTATTTAAGCGATTCTCCTGCCTCAGCCTCCCAAGTAGCTGGGACTACAGGTGCCCGCCACAATGCCCAGATATTTTTTGGTTGTAGTTGTTACTGTTTGACAGGCCCGGGCTGGATTCAAACCAGCTCTGGTGTATGTGGCTGGTGCCCTTAGCCACTGAGCTACAGGCACTGAGCCAGCAAGGAAATTCTTTTTTTTTTTTGCCGGGGCTGGGTTTGAACCCACCACCTCCGGTATATGGGACCGGCACCCTACTTTTTGAGCCACGGGTGCCACCCAGCAAGGAAATTCTTAACGGAGAGAGTAAGCAGGTCAGGGTTCTATCTGGTGAGCTCAGAAATTTCTCCTTGTCCATTCTTTCCACTGAGGTCTTTCTACTCTTAGGGTAAATCTTGTAATGGGTCCTCAAGCCTCTTGTCTATTCCTTTTCCTTTTTATCATATAGTTCTGATCCCTTTTCCTTCACTCCAGAACTGTCTATGGCTCCCTACTGCACACACGACGAAGTCTGGGCCCTGTGGCCAAATCAGCAAAGATCCAGGAGCATCTACTTCTCTACCCTCCACTGCATAATCCCTAAGCATGTGGACACAAGGCTGTGCTTAAAGACTTTTGCTCATGGCTGAGCTTAGTGGCTCATGCCTGTAATCCTAGCATTCTGGATTGCTTCAGGAGTTTGAGACCAGCCTGAGCAAGAGTGAGAACATGTCTCTAAATAACAACAGCCAGGCATTGCAGCAAGCACCTATAGTCCCAGCTACTCAGGTGGCTGAGGCAAGAGGATCACTTGAGCCCAAGAGTTTGAGTTGCTGTGAGGTTGCTGAGATGCCATGGCACTCTACCAAGGACAACAAAGTGAGACTGTCTCCAAAAAAACCCCCCACAAAAACAAACAAACCCAAACTTTTGTTTACGCTACTTAACTCCTTCTGTAATGTTCTCCATCTTTCAAGCCCTGAAAAACACTTTCTTCCTATTCTTCCTTCTACCCCAAGGGTCTCACAATAGTACAGCCCATCCCAGAGGTAAGAAGCACCAGGGAAAGAAAGAGGCTGGACACTGCCTGGGCTGCATCCCTCCCAGACAGTCCTCATTTGCCCCTCCCCAGAGGCATTGACATACTTGAGGCAGTAGGCAGGTCAGCAGCAGGGCCATTAAGCTGAGAAAACACCAAGTTACAGCTCTGTCTCCTGTTCACGGCCAGGTGTCCTGACAAGCAATTCCTGCCTTGTAGGTGAGTGGCACCTCTATAAACCCTCTGACAGTTTGGGAGACAAACTCTGCCATCAATCAGAATGTAGCTATCAGATTCACTTACAGCCTGTGCCCCCCGAGCCCTGCCAACCCCCTCCCCCAAGTACATGCTGCTCAGCAGCCAGCCTTACGTCCTCTGCTCAGCCTGGCCCTGTCCAGCCCTGCTTTGTGGATGGACACAAAGAAACGGAGAAAACGCTGGTATCTCTCCTGAGCTCAATACAGCTCCCATAGCAAAGCAGAGAACAGGGTACTCCAAAGCTGCCAGAAAAGTCTTAGCTTCTTGACATACAAAGCAGCCCCATGGCCTGAAGTCCTTTCCTTTGCAATCTCACTGCCTGCCATGCCTGGTCCAGGGAACACAGCCACTGTGGTCTTCTGAATCCTATATGCCTTCTTATGCCTCCTTGTACCTCCTGCTCTTTGCCTAGAACTTTCTCCCTTCTGGTTTATAAAACAAATTCCTGCTCATTTGGCAAGTCTGACTCAGCTCAACCATGCCTGCTACCATTAACTCACAATGCCTACACTGAGTAGCTGCTCTGCAGATCCTTGCTAATGGAAGGAAAGCTCCCTTCAACACCATTCTTTTAACCTCTGTGAGGGCATCTTCTGCCACGGTGTTGTGAACACAGAGACTCAACATCTGATCCCCATCTTCAAGGTCTTCTAAGGGGTGGATGAGACTTCTCCAGGTACTTATCCACAGGTGCCCCTTCCTTGGTGTCCACCCAGACAGCTGTGCAATTCCAAGATCACATTTATTACCAGGTCTTATCACTGTCCCCCACTAGGTTGAGAGCCATAAGGGTCCAAATCTGACTCACTATTGTGATCTCAGGAAGCCAGCCAGGCCCATAGCAGGTACCACCCAGTAGCACTAGCTAAACGTGGGTAACACTATTCTACTAGGGCCGAGTTAGCTGGTGGCCCAGAGAAACCTTTTAGGACATGACCTTCCCCATCAGACCCTAGCTCCTAGTGAGGTAGTAGCCTTCTGTTCCTCTGACCAGTCAGGCAGGATGGACAACACAATATATTTTATTTGCCAAGGAAAAGGCCTCTCTGCCTCTGGTCTGAGCAGTTTACCCTGACCCTGACCCCATTTTCTAGCTGAGACAGATGTTGGGAATGTCCCTACCCCCACAGGTGTTCAGAAGGCTGCTGCTGCCAATTTCACTCTCATGCTGCCCCAGCCTGCTCCAACCTCTTTCCCAGCACATTAAACTTTATTTTCTTAATGAAATGTCACTTGCTGACTTCTGGCAGAATCATAATAAAAAGAATCGGCCATAAAGCCGTTTTATGCAGACAGCACCCCCGCCAGCTTGGCCCCCCCCCCCCGCTTGGAGAGGAAGGCTCCACAATCATTTATGTTCTCAGCTGCTGGAATATCCCAAGCCAGTACTCAGAGGCAAGATGGCACAGAGATTGGCTTTCCAAGGCTCTGGCTCTTCCATGTAGCTCCAGGGATAACAGGCAAGCTGCCACTCCTGCTGCTGCTATCCAAGGAGGGAACTCAGCCCCCAAGACCTTAAAAATAGCCCAGAGAACCTGGCAATCATTAGGGAGGCCCTTGCTATGGCACTGACTCTCCTTAAAGTGGCATAAAGGGCTGGGTCCTCACCCATAGGTAAACTAAGCCTGACAATCAATGATGCCCAGAAGCCAGGGTGCTAGAGTTGCCCAGTCTGGAGGGATAGGCAGTGCAAAAAGTCCCTCTCTTCCCAGTAAATTTTTAGCAACAGAGAAGGAGAGGGTTAAGTGCAGAAATGACACACAAATCTAAATTTTATAAAAACGACCCTTCTCCCATAAACTCATTTCTTCCTGGGTCATTGAGAAGGGAGGAAAAAAAAAACCCAGTGTTAATTTAATCAATTGATCAGGTGATCGATTGAGAAACTGGAGATGCCCATTTACTGGGGGCAATAACGTCCTGGAACCTGAAACCACAAAAAAGGAGCCATCGACTTCCTCACCTGCTGCTCCCAACAAAACAAGAAGCCAGGGAGAAAGGAAAGTCTTGGGGCCCTCCAGAGGCCTGTGCTCTCCAATGAGGAGGCCAGGGGCAGCAGCTTCCGGAGAGTTTTACACTGGAATTAGTTACAGATGCAGTTACGGTGTCTTGTGTAAACGCCATCGATTGGGGAGCTGACAGTCTGGGGAGCTGCGATGCGGGACAATCAATCGGCCTGCAGTGTCACCTGCCACCTCGCTGAACAGTTGACAATGCAATTATCCAGTGTGGAGGCAGGGAGTTGGCGTGTGTCAAACGCACTTAGCCACTTTCCGGGCCTCCTCGATAACGCGTTTCACTGCCTCACGTCAGGAGAAGCACACAGAGACAGACGTTGTTTAAAACCATTGATACTTGCTCCTTCTGCTTGCACTCCTATGTCTCAGCTTAACAATTGTGTTCCAAAAGGCGATTAAATCCTGTCAGTTGCCACAGGGGACAGAAGGTGCCTTGCTCCTTGCCACCTCTTCTCACCCCTCCCAACGGGCAACAGCGCTATCTAAAGGAAGTTAGAAGGCAGCAGCCCTCTCTCTATTCCAAGACAGCCCCAGCAGGGTGCTGTTCCAACACCTGTCACTGGCTGAAACAGGAGCAAAGCTGCACTGAAGGACATGAGTAGAACTCACATATTTTAAGAACCAACACACTAGAGGAGGAACAGGTAGGCCAAGAATATGTGCGTCATGCCTTTAGACTCATAACACCTCTCACCCCCTTGCCCCATAATCTGGTGCTTAAGTTTCATCAAGAAACAGCTGGTTAACCTGTTGTCCCAGCTACTCAGAAGGCTGAGAGAGGAGGATCGCTTGAATCCAGGAGTTTGAGGTTGCTGTGCGCTGGGCTGATGCCACAGCACTCTAGCCTGGGCATCAGAGTGAGACTTTGTCTTAAAAACAAAAAACAAAAACAAAAGAAAAAAGAAAAGAAACAGCTTGTTAAAAGATTTGTGCTAAAGATGCTCTGCCTATCCTCTCCACAATTTCCCATCCCAGGCTGCCTGGAACCAGCCTACATAGAAGACAGCAACTCAATCAAGAAAGATGCAGTTCTTAGGCCAGGATCTGGGCAGGGGCAGAAACTCTATGGAGCCAATTGTCTTAGCACCCCTCTCTCCACCACTCATTCCACCTGTTTGATTCAAAGGGGCTTCATGCTGGATTCTAGCAATGCATTTACCTCTAGGGCTTAAAGGTAACAGCTGCAGACACCTTCTGTTACCCCTATAGCCTCTTAGGAAATTCATCCATCTTATTCTCATGTCCTCTGTTCAACCTGTCCCTTCCAAAAATGTTGAGCTCTGGGTTCCCAAATCCAGTAGGGTGAACTCTCACTGGCAACCAACATAGGGGAAGGACAAAGGCTCACCATCACAGGTCTCTGCTCCAGGATCCAGAAGCTGGATGTAGGAAATGAGAGGAAAGGCAGGACTCATTCACCACATACCTCCTTTGAAATATATAGGGGCAAATTTGTCTCACGGATGTATAATTAGCTTTTTCCCTATGGCCTGCTTCTCTAGCCCAGAAGGCCTTTGCTCTATCCAGGTCTGGGATAATGCCCCAGAGGAGCATCTTTTTCTCCCAACCATGATCTCTTTTAGGGGAATGTTGGTGAAGCACTAGGCTCTGTGTGTTGCCTCTATGCAAGCAGCAGCAGGTTAGAAAATATAGGTTCTGAGAGGACACTCATCAGCTTACGCACACAGCTTAAGCATTTCTCCTAGAACTGGGAAAGTCAGAGGGCCTCCTAGACAGCAAAAATTTCTTCCAATTACTCTCTTAAAATCTTTACCTATTTCCTGTAGTATTTTCAAACTCTCTTTCCAGCTAGACCTATCTCGGTGCTTTCCTATTATATCTGGCCCTTCATTTTGTTCTAAAATACCAAGAACTCCCTGGACTGAGCTATGCAGGCCTCCCCCTCAGTAACCACAGGGATGTTTCCCCTCAGCCAACTGTCTTCTCTAAAACTCCTGCTTGTTCACTGCCTTCTGCAGCAGGTAACATTCCAGGTAACCAGTTTGATCCATCAGACCAGCTCCCAGTGGGCCTGGTGGGAAGCTTTGCAGAGGATGACGAAGGACCCCTGGTCTGGGAGGGATGGGGATGATCAGATACAGGAACTTATCTGCAATTCCTCACTTCTTTCATATCTAACAAGGACAGCAATCTCTGTTCTGTCAGCACGCACAGTGCAGCTTAAATGGGCCTCACTGCTCGCCTGCTCATCCTGCCTCTGCCTCCCTCTCTCTGAAGTCGGCTGGGCAGCTTCTTTAGCTGGCGTTATCACTCCCTCTAACCGGTCTTGGCAGGCAATCTAATTCCTCCTGAAAAGGTCACCGCCATTTTAACTGCCTTTCAATCACATTAAGCACGTGCTGCCCAGCTTGCGGCCCAGCCCGCCCGGCGGGCGATCAATGTGCTGCACTGACACCAGCCGCCTGGTGGGGCCACACCCAACCCCCCAAGAGTTGGGCCTATTGGTCCTGGCCAGGGAGGGTAGGCTAACAGATGGCCAGCTTTCGCAGACAGGTTTTGGGGGCAGAGGCAGTCAGGATCAGCCAGGGCCTCCCTTTGATAGCCCCCCCACCGAGGAGCCTCAGCCTCCTCTGCTCCACTGCACCCCGCTCTCTGCCTCGTGGCCCCTGCTGATCTTGCTGTAAAACAGCCTTTCAAGTCGGCCTGTCTTTTGACTGTACTAAGCTGTTTAAGAGGCGGCAGCAGCTTCTATCGGGAAAGCTGGAGCAATTCTCTGCAGATAAAGGCACCTCCGGCCCCTGTTCCCTCTTCAAGTCTCACTCTCATGCTCGCTCTCCAAATCGTTCAAAGAAAAGCCCCCTTTGAACTCCCCTCAGGAATTCTTGAAAGGAACAACCTCACAGTGTAAACACTCAGGGAAAACTGATACCCGCCCAGGGCCTAAGAGCCCCTCACAGTGCTCTGCAAGTGCATCCCCATGTGGGAGAAATGCTTTGTCAAATCAGTAGGCCTCGCGCAGCTTTATTCCCCCTTAAGCCCTGTCTGGTGCCCAGAAGCTATCAGGTCAGGGTCTGTGCCAAGAAACCTGACTAAGAAGTTGCCACTGCAATGGAGAACGTGAAAAGCTATAGCTGCCAACAGAGCTAACCCAGAGCAGCAGCCTGGAACTGACCCTGCTTGGGCTGCCACCAGATACCTGTGTGTACAATTCACAGGACAGGGGATGACCATGGTCCTCATTCTTCCAGACTTCAGAAATTCTAACACTCTAGTACAGGACAAATTGAAACGGCAAATTGACACTCTCCAGCTCAGGCTCAGGGAACCAGTTTGGACTTACATTTCTGATTTAGGTTTTGGCTTGCCCCAAATGCCTGGGTAATGTGAGAGAAGCCCAGAGGCATAATGTCCCACCTGGGCTCTTGGCACCCTCATGGAACCCATCTCTGATGGGTGGCACTGCAGAGACCACTCTTAGCACCAACCTAGATAGGTTGGGCCCAAGGAAGCTGAGACCCTCTTCTCAGCTGCTGAGATTCTCTAGGGACCATACACAGTGGCACTCCCAAGGGTGTTGCCCAGAGAACAGGAGGCAGATGGGAAGTAGATTGGTTCACTTAATGACCACAAGCTGCAGTGCCAGCTGTGCTCATCTACAGGAAGAGAGAAGCTGGAGGCTGGGAGGGTGACAGCTCCCCTTTCCCCTGCCCAAGGCTGGGGTGTTTAAAAGGACATGGACCCTGGCACCTAACCAATTCTGCTGTTTAACCTGATGAGGGATACCAAGCCTTATCCCTCTGAGGAGCTGAGTGGACTCCTCTACAGCAACTGAGGAGAGCCCAGGGGAGGTAGGGAGCAGCTGGGCTCAGGCCCCTCTTGCTTCAGGGCAGAGGGCGCCCAGGAGAAGGGATGGGATCAGAGCTAAAATTAGATTCACCAATGAAGCTCATGGGAGGTCAAATTTTGCCATAACTCACTCTCTCCCCTGTAACTGATTTCCCTGACATAGGGCTGAGGAGGAGGAGGAAAATCCAATGTGTTTGCCTGGAAGCCCTCAGGGCCCCCAGTGCTAGAGGTGTACAGCAGGTTGCTGGATTCTCATTTATCAGCCTTAAGAGGGATGGAGTGATAAATGCATAACCGTCCCTTTAATATTTTATGCAGGTGCTAACGCGGCTTGGCTGTCACCTTCAATGCATCACCCGAGGCTGAGAGCCCCCCTCGTCACTCCTAGATTCCAGTCTCACAATTCCATTTCCCCACCCAAATACATCCATTTTAATATGCACATCACAAGGAGGCAGCACAGTCACAAAGGAGCCCCACCAGCAGCAGTCCCACGTGGTAGAACAGATGACCAGCCACCTGCCCTGGCCTCTCAGCTCCCAACAGACGAACACCCAGCAGAGGCCTGGCACCAGAGTGCTTGTACCTCGGAAGCCACCTTCCAGGAGAGTGGTGGCCCTTATCCGCTTCTGCCCACACCACTCATATTCCTCAAAGCGGTTGCTGTTCTCATGCTCGATGTCCACGGCATCATCCTCAGCCATGCAGGAACCTTCCCTCTGTGAAGAACAGAACAGGATCATGCTGGGTCCGGGCCATCCCTACTTGCTCCCCAGAGTCTGCAAGGAAGGCACAGCCCTAGGTCCAGCTGTAGTGCCAGATGGGCTCCCAGCTCTAGGGCTCCTTCAAAGCAAACCAATCTAGAGGTCAAAGACCTGGGCCTCTTCCCAATAATTTTTTACCGGAGCCCAAGGGATGGGGGTCGGGGGTGAATGAGAGTGAAAGCAAAGGAGGAGAACAGAGAACAGAACGGAAGAAGCTACTGAGACGACAAGGAGACCCCAGAGCCCACAGATTTAGGGGCAGTCATCAGCTAGTATTAGGGGAAGGGGGAAAGGAAGGTGGGTGGTGACAGCCCCTCTACCTTAGAAAGGCAATGCTCCACATGCCTACTCATCTCCTGCTCCGATCCTGCCAGGGGGCGGTTGCACAGGGGACATACCTGCCCTTCATCTTGCTTCCTCCGTTTCATTTTCCCAATCCGAGCTGCACGAAGGAACCGAAAACAAAGCATAGAACAAGCAGATGGTCATGGCAGTTCCCAGTGGAGCTGACACATCCTGACCTCCGGCTAGCCATTAGCCCTTTTGTTCAGTGCCTGTTCCTACCCTCACCTTATACCACCTCCTGCTCTTTTGAGGACTTAGTTTTGCCAAGAGCATCTAGGAAGGACACTGGTGTTAAGCTAGGGAAGTGACCACTATTTGGCCACAGTTGCCTGCAAAGTCAACATATACTTTTCTACCCCCAGTGCTCAGTAAATGTCCAATAAGGCCAAGGCCATGAGCTTTTTTGGTGTTAGGAAATGAAACTCTACAGAATATCTCTTGGCTAGAACCCAAGGTCTCTCCAGGGGCCTGATCTGGTCTGCTGGTCACTCATCAGCTAAAACCCCTTTTATTCTTAGGCCAAGAGTCTGAGGCACAGCTCCTAGCATCCTATCTAGAATCTTCCCAGGAAGACTTTCTCTGATGTCCACTGGTTCCATTTTACAGGAAAGGAGACTGAGGCCAAGTCATAAAGGTAAGAGGGTCTGGATCAGCCCTTAGACAGCCAGGTCAGAGGACTCAGGGTACCTTGAAAGGGTAGCCCTTACTGTGCCTCCCCAAACCTGTTCCATCATTTCTAATCAGTGCAGAGGGGCTGGCAGGCCCTAGAGGCAGAGGGCTGTCTGCCATGTTGTCCTGAAGGGGGCTCAGTTCCAAAGTGCACACTGCAAGCCCATAGCACTGCTAATTAATGCTGAGAGATGCAATCATTTCTAATTAGCTCACTAATCCCTCTCTGTAGCCTGCCTGTCACTGAAGCAGGAAGGGGTCAAAACAAGGGACTCTTTTCCCTCTTGTCCCTCCCAGATTAACAGCAGAATCAGAGATAGCCACTCTAGAACCAGACTGATAGGGTTAAGTGGGAAGAGGAGCCAGCCAAAGAGGGGAAGGTTCACCACTGCAGGGCCAGGAAGAACTCTTATGAACACCAATCCTGAAGGGAAGCTCATGAATGCAGGCTAGGGAGGGGAATAGAGGTGAGAGCTGGTATGTTATAATTTAAGAGTTTCTACCATGTGTTAGGCTCAGAACCTTACACAAAGTAGCCCATTTACTTCTATATCCTAAAGCTAGGTTACATTACCCTTTTTTTTTTTTTTTTGTAGAAATAGTCTCACTTTATCCCTCTGAGTAGAGAGCCGTGGCGTCACACAGCTCACAGCAACCTCCAACTCCTGGGCTTAGGCGATTCTCTTGCCTCAGCCTCCCAAGTAGCTGGGACTACAGGCGCCCGCCACAACGCCCAGCTAACATTACCCTATTTTAACAGATGAAGAAACCTGAAGCTTAGAAAGATCAAGGCACTTATCCAAGTAGTTAAAAAGTGGCAAAGGTAAGATAAGAAAACAGTATAGAATGTTCTCCTTTTCCAAGGGTCTCCCCTGACTGAGCAGCACCAACTCCAGTGAGTATACTAGGGCTTCAACTCCTGCCTGTTGCAGGTCTGAGGGCAGGAGCTATTCCAACTCTAAAACAGAGTGGCATCAGAAAGACCCACAGCCATCCCACCAGAACTGAGCATGGAATTTTAGAAACCTTGTTCTATAGCTCAGCCTATCTCTTCAATTTCCAGTGTTTTCACTAAAAGAGACATAACTATGTTCTGGTGCCCTACTTGGCTTTGTTGACAAAGATCCAGGTCATTTTACTTTGGCTAGCTTAACCCTTGGATTCTCAGTCTTGACACTATAGAGCCAGGGCTATAGATGGAGAAGGGATGTGAGACATCAGAAGTATACTGAGCAAAGGGCCCTGAGAATTCTAGAAGCCTAGCATGGAATAGTGTGCTAATATAAAGGTTTCTCATTTACCTCGCCTAGAGTCCAAGGGAGTGTCTTCCTAGATCAGTGATTTTCAACTGGTGTGAAAATGTGTAAAAATGAAAATTTTTAAAGATCACTAATAAAATAATTTTCAAAGGCAGAGTCTATGGCTCAGTGAGTAGGGTGACAGCCCTATATACCGAGGGTGGTGGGTTCTAAACTGGCCCCAGCCAAACTACTACAACAACAAAAAGTAGTTGGGCATTGTGGCAGGTGCCTGTAGTCCCAGCTACTTGGGAGACTGAGGTAAGAGAATCGCCTAAGCCCAAGAGCTGGAAGTTATGGTGACAAAGTGAAACTCTTGTCTCTTAAAAAATAAATAATTTTCAAAAGAAGTTCAAAGCATGATAAATATATTCTTTACTTTTTTTTTAATGAGACAGAGTCTCACTCTGTCACCTTCAGTAGAGTGTCGTGGCATCATAGCTCATGGCAACCTCAAACTCCTGGGCTCAAGAGATTCTCTTGCCTCAGCCTCCCAAGTAGCTGGGACTATAGGTACCCAACACAACACCTGGCTATTTATTTATTTGTTAAGCAGGCTCAGGCGGGGTTAGAACCCACCAGCCTCAGAGCATGTGGCTGGCACCCTAACCACTGAGCTACGGGCGATCCTTTTTACTTTTTTAAATCAAAATAATTTAAGTGTGCTGAGGAAGTTTAACGATAGGTTCAAGTATGCTCTGAGATTAAAAAGGTTGAAAAACAGTGCCCTAGGCAATAAGGTACTGTTCATCGATTAAATAAGGAAATGAACTTCACAGAATAGTCAAGAAGGGCATGATATTGAATGCTGTCCTTGCCCAGGATATCCAGGTCAGCAGATGATTCCTTATAGCCTCAGGAAAGCACCTTGATGAACTGGGCTTCATCTGGAAATTCTCAGATAAACAAGGTAGGTTCGGTTTTTCCCTTGCCATTCATATTCTAAGTCTTGAACAAACCTTACTAAAGTGTGGTTGGGTAAATTTTATTTTCCAACCATGGGTTATCTCTGAGAAAGAAGAGTGAAACCCTTTGCCAAGGAGGCAGCATGGCATTATTGGAAAAGCACAGGCTTTGGTGGAAAAGAAATTTCAGTTGATACATGGCTCAGTTACATCCCAAATCACTTTTCTCAGGCCTTATTTACAAAAGGTGTGGAACACTTTCCTCTCAGAGGTGTTGTGAGAATGCTGCTTAACATGGTGTCAGCCTATCCTGAATGTTCCCCCTTTCTTGGTTTTCCAGAAACCATGTGTAAGAGCTGGGGATCTTGAACACCCATGGCCTCACTCACCAGCTGGTCTAAAGACTTTAAATCCCTTATAACCAACCCTCAGATACCACACCCCAGTTAGCACAAAAAGCTAGAATCATTCAATTGTGTTCAGGAAACAAGAATGCTCCAGAGGTTTGAATCTAAAAGGGGGGCTGCCAGGTAGTGCATACACAGCCTGCTTTCAGAGAAGGCCTCTAAGAGCTGTCGAGCCCACGCTGATCACTTTTGTGAAATGTGGGGCGACTGATAACTCAAAGAGCCCTGGGATGAGTTAGTTCCTGTTGCCGTGGGAACTCCAGATCTCACTGCATTGTCAAGTCTCAGCAGAGAGGCTGTATTCACACTACTGGGCACTGATTAAAAACTGGAAGAAAAACATTCTCAGCGCCCCGCCGGCTTGTATAGTGAGGTCCCAGCAGTTTGCAAATTCAAAGCTGAGCTCTCCAGTGGAATTGTGTAGCTTGCTCCTCATTCTCCAGCACTTATTGCCCCCCAGGGTTCTTCAAGGCCTTTACAGAGGCTTGGGCAAGAGCTGGGAACCATACCTCCATTAGACAGACGGGGAAACTGAGGGTGGCAACCTTGGTTTGCGCATACGCAGGCGCAGTAACTGCGGAGAAGCCAATGGGTCCCAATGTCGAAAAGACCCAGGCAAGCCAGGAGCTGCAAGCAGTGAGAGAGGGAGGAGGCCGGGGGTGGGGCGGAGGGAGGGGCCGGGCAGTACTCACCATTCAGTCGGGTCTGCCGGTTGGCTCGCACTCTCAGGAAGGTCTGGGAGAAGATAGCGGGCAGATGCAAAAAAGAGAAGACACCGTCAGGCGCAGCCTGGAGTCCTGGCCCCCGCCCCTGATCCAGACCTCCAACCAGGACTGACCCGCCCCAAACAGCCCGTAAACAAACCTACTTCCTCCCTCCCGCCGGCCCCCCTGCTCCGCCGGCCGCTCCGGGCTCTCGGCATAGCCGCCCGGGGCAACTCTAACGGGACCCCGTGGCCGCCGCGCGGTGCCGCTCCAGCCCCGGCCTCCGGTGCTCCGGGCCCCACGGCCTCCCGGCCGGCGAGGGCAGCGATGCGGGCGGATTCCCCCCGGCTGCCCGGCGGCGGCGGCACCTCAGCTCCCAGCGGCGGCGGCGGCCATGTTGGCCCTAGTCACGTGATCCGCCGTCGCCGCGCGCTAGGGGTGAAAGTTCACGATTGGGGGGGCGGCCGGACCTGGACCAGGAAATCGCAGCTTGTACTTCAGTAGCAACCAGCTGGGGCCGCCCCCGGGTACCTCCCACCGCCTTATAAAGCGTACCCTTGCTGGCTTTTAGTGGCCGCGAGGTTCTTCCACCCGCCCCCTCCCAGCGCTGGGCTTCTTACACTGTACACACGGTCTACTTTTCCCGCCTTCTGCCTTCTGCGCCGCTGCCCTGGGGCAGAGGCCTACAGGCGGGTGCTTTGTCAGAGTTCCCGTTAGCATTTGGGTGATCCGGCCCTCAGTTTCTAGCACTTTCCAGTTATGTTAGTAGAGGATTCCCAACATGTCATCTGTCTACTGGACCTCCCAAAGGCACTGTATGCTCACATGGCTAACAATGAACTCACCATCCCCTGAACAGGAGTCTTTCTCAGGGGTTCCCAGTTTTACCGCCATCTGCTCAGGTGTGCCCTTCCAAGAAACTTGACAATTGGTTTGGCTTAACTCCCTTGAGTCCTCACACTCAAACCTGTAGCTCTTGGAAGTCTACCTTTAAGGATCTCTTAAACTTCCTCATCTCCCCTATCTCTTACCCATCTTGCCTGTCGTAATTTAAAAATAGCTTTCCCTTCTGTAAGATACTTCGATCTCCACCCTCACTGTAGCCTGTACAAATTTTTATCAGTGGACTGAAAACTCCAGGGTTGGGGCCACGTGTGAATTGTTTGGGTGAATCCAGAGCCCAGCATGGTGCTTGGCATAGGGAAGTCATCCTGGAGTTGGTTCCTTGGTTGTCCTTGTTCTAGTTCATAATCTTATGCACTCTCTAGATTTGCAGTTGTCACACATCTCATCCAGTCTCCAGCTTCTCTGCAACCCATCCTATACACTATATATAGTAGTCATTGTGCAAAATTAACTGTTTCTCCCTTCTTTGAATCCTTCATTGGTTCTCCACTGAGATCTGCAACATGGTATACAGGCCTGCCCTACCTTGCACTGTCTGCTTCTCCAGACCCTTCTACCACTCCTATTCTTTGAAGCTCAGATTTGCAGGCTAACTGTAGCTCTTGTAGCATTCCATGCTGGGCACTCTGGGCCAAATATCTTCCATGCTGGTCAATGTCTCAGGACTCTGGCCCATTCCCTCTCTGCAGCAAGGCTGGGTTTGTTGCCTCTTGGAGTTGTACAGTTCCACTGCTTCCCTCTGCTCATGTATCCTTATGATTATGTATATTTTGATTGTTTGTTTACATATCTGTCCTTTTTACTTGGGAGGTCATTTCTAGCTCTTTACCCAGCACACGGTCTAGCATGAAAGAGATACCAGTGGGAAGGGGAGGAGGATGTTATGAGGGAAGCCCTGAGCTAGTGCAGGACTGAGAAACAATCTAGGATTCAGGGAAGACAGATTCAAGTTTAAATCCTGATTCTGTTACTCAAAATTTGTGTTCTTAAAAAAAAAAAATTGTGTTCTTAGAAAAGTTCCTTCTCCTCTCTAGGCCTGTTTCATTAGTAATAAATTGGAGACAATGAATCCTGGCTTGTATAGTCACTATGAGGTTTAAGTGAGGTGATAGTTAAGAGGGTTAGTTAGTTACTTAGGCTAAGTAAATGGGAATTCAAATAAGACACCAGTGCTCCCTGCTTTCAAATCCTACTTCAATGATTTTTAAAAATTGTTTAAGTTGGCTGGGTACAGTAGCTCATGCCTGTAATCCCAGCACTCTGGGAGGCTGAGGCAAGTGGATTGCTTGAGTTCACGAGTTTGAGACCAGACTAAGCTGGAGTGAGACCCCATCTCTAAAAAAAATAGCTGGGTGTTGTGGTAGGCACCTGTAATCCCAGCTACTTGGGAAGCTGAGGCAAGAGAATCACTTGAGCCCAAGAGTTTGAAGTTGCTGTGAGCTATGATGCCACAGTACTCTATTGGGGGCAAGAAAGTGAGACTGTCTCAGAAAAAGAAAATTTTTTAAATTTTTTGGAGACAGTGTCTAACTCTCACCCATGCTGGAGGTGCATTGGCTAGATCATAGCTCACTATAGCCTCAAACTCCTGGGCTCAAGGGATCCTTCTGCCTCAGCTCCTTCAGTTGCTGGAACTACAGGTGCATGCTATTACACCCAGTTACTTTTAAAATATTTTTCTGGAGACTGGGGTCTTGGTATATTGCCCAGGCTGGTCTCTCAACTCTTAGCCTCAAGTGATCCTACTGCCTCAGGCTCCCAAAGTGCTAGGATTACAGGCATGAGCCATGGCCACCCAGCTTCAGTGATTTCTTAAATCTAATGTAACTGAATACTGCGTGCCAAGTATTATGTAAAGAGCAGGAGATGGGATACCTAGCTAGTCCTTATGTTTTACTTTGCAGCTTCAACTCCTACCAACTTCCCTTGTGATCTATTTTTTTTTTTTGAGACAAAGTCTCATTATATCACCCTTGGTAGAGTGCTGTGGCGTCACAGCTCACAGCAACCTCAAACTCTTGGGCTTAAGTAGCCTCCCAGTAGCTGAGACTACAGGCACCTGCCATAACGCCTGGCTATTTTTTTTCTTATTGTTGTCATTATTGTTTAGCAGGCCCTGGCTGGGTTCAAACCCACCAGCCCCAGTGTATGTGGCCAGCACCCTAACCACTGAGCTTATGGGTGCCGAGCCTGTAATCTACTTTATAACAAAATTGAACTGTTAGCAGTTCCCCAAACACATCATTGGGTTATACCTCTATGTCCTTTGCTCATAGTGTTGCCTTTATCTAGAATACTCTTTCTTCCGTGTCCACCAATGAACTTCTACTCCTCTGAAACCCTGTTCAGTCATTACCTCCTCTGTGAAGCTTGCTCTGATTTTCTTCTCCTTCCACCATGCTGTCCTAGAAACTTATTTATATCCTTGTCATAGTGCTTAAAACACTGGGCTATAATTATCTATTTGCAAATCTAACTCCTTAAAGGCAAGGACACTAGACTGAGCATGAGTGAGTACTAGATAAATGTATGAGTAAAGGAAGGATCAGACAAGGTCCTTGCCTTGGAGAAACTCCAAGTCTAGTGAAGGAGTCAGATTCATTGTGATAGATTAAATACGGCCACTTTTTTTTTTTTTTGCAGCTTCTCATATCATAAACTGCATTTCCTCATCCTTTGTGACTTGCTTTGTCTAAAAGAAAGTGGTGAGAATGATGTGTAAGTTCCAGATTCTAGGCCTCAAGGGGCCTTCATGTTTGGCCTTCACCTTCTTGGTGTGACACTGCCCTGATCAATAAGGAAGCCAATCCAACCTACTGAAGGATGAGCGCCCACATGGAAGAGAACCAAGGGACCCCAATCTTCCAGACATGTGGTGAGGCCATTTTGGACTTTCTAGCCCAGCCATTCTTCCAACTGAACAAGCTGCATGAGTCAGGCAATACTCAGTCAACCCACAGAGTCATAGGAGATAATTTACGTCAAGCCATCAAGTTTTGGGATGGATTGTTATACACAGGTAGATACTTGAAGTATACCTAAACAGATGATCACAGCATAGGGCAGTAACACAAGGAGCATGAGAAGAACTAATCCAGTAGGGCTTCCTGGAGGAGATAATATTTGGGCAGGATGTTGAAGAATAAATAGAAATTTGATGGGAGGGCCGGGCACTGTGGCTCATGCCTGTAATCCTAGCACTCTGAGAGGCTGAGGGAGATGGATTGCCTGAGCTCACAAGTTTGAGACCAGCCTGAGCAAGAATGAGACCCTGTGTCTGAAAAATAGCCAGTTATTGTGGTGGGTGCCTGAAGTACCAGCTAGTTGGGAGGCTGAGGCAAGAGGATCACTTGAGCCCAAGAGCTTGAGGTTGCTGTGAGCTATGAGCTACAGCACTCTACCAAGGGTGACAAAGTGACACTCTGTCTCCAAAAACAAAGAAACCCCAAAAAACAAACAAAAAAAAAGAAATTTGATGGGGTGGGGCAAAAATAGTCCTATTAGCAGAAATAGCATGTGTAAATACAAGGAAGCAAGCAAATAATAGCATATTCAGGGGATGGTTAGCATAATTGGGTAAGCATGGCCCCTAGGATTCTTGGAGAGCAGTATTAGAAATGGAAGCTAGAGGGCTGTGCCTGTGGCTCAAAAAGGTAGGGTGCCGGCCCCATATGCCGGAGGTGGCAGGTTCAAACCCAGCCCCGGCCACCAAGAAAAAAAAGAAATGGAAGCTAGAAATACAAGTTGGATGTAAATCACAGAAGGCCTCTGTGCCATGGTAAGGAGCTTGAGCTTTATTTTGCAAGGAATAACCTAACCTGATTTGTCCCTTAGAACCTAGAGCATGGTGTTGGATCTTAATCTGGGCTCCAAAGACCTTTAAGGAGTACCTGGATGGGTTCTAGAGGTTTCTAACTTCCTGAAGTTGTATATAAAATATTGCATACAAATGTGTGTGGATGTGTGGTACATGCATGTGGACATATGTGCTTTTTTTTTTTTTAGGCAAGTGTGTTCATATTCTCTAGAATAAAAAAGAAATACTAATATTTTGGGGATAGGAGTGGGGGCCAGGGAGGGAGTTGAATTTTTGCCTGATGCTTGCTTACTGTTTTCCTAGTTTGACAGATGGTGAGGATGCTGTGATGAAGTAGGGAGAATGGGCTGTTAAGGCAGGGCTCTGTGTATCCCTCTAGATTAGAACTCTCTAGAACAGAGCTTTGTGACTATTCCCTCTCAGACTAGAATTTCCTAGGGTTGAGTCATGACTCTGCTTTGAACCAGTGTAGTCTGAAGCAGGGCAATGCCTCCAAAGGCTGACTGGGCTTCCTTGTTCAAACCAGGGGTCATGAGAAAAGGAATCCCAATCCAGGGCAGCCACTTTGGGCTATGCATTTTGAGTCTCATACGAAGTCAGTCAGTGGAAGCTTGTTCAGCCCACACTTGGCACCGTATTCTCCGAGCTCGCGCCCTAAGGCCAGACTACATCAGCTAGGAGGAAAGGCTGCCTGAGAGAACCCCTTTCTCTAATTCCGACCAAGAACTCTCTGGTTATCTGCCTCAGCTTGTAGGTCCTTGCTGCCCTGTCTTTCCACATCAGATCAGGGCTGTTTCCCCTTTTTACACTGGGCCTACCTGAGAAGCCCTGTTACCAGTTAGACAAACATTCCTTGGTGTAGAGCTTTGTTTTCTTCATCTCACTGAGGATCCCAAAGGCTAGGCTCTGCCTCTCCTCAGACAAAATTTTCTGGGGCAAGTTCTTTGTCCTTCCTACCACAAAGCTAAGATGTTACCCTTAGGCATTCCCTCCTGCTCTAATCTTTTAGGACTGTGTTATTACTTCTTTCCTGTTTGCCCAATACACAGGCAGTGTCTACAGTATCTCTATTGATACAAAAGTTTGGCAGGATTGAATGGTTACTTGCTTAAGGGATTCTGCTTTTGAAGTTTAAAATCTTCAGGTGATTCTGGGCTATGTCTCTGGGTCCCTCATGAAACCAAACTCCATAGGATACTTTCTGATGGATAAGATGCTTTGCAGGTGCTCAGAGCCTACCAGAGCCCAGGTGACCTTGGTATGTCTCCCTAAAATCCATCTGCTTAAGACCCATTCCCTGACCCCTGTGCCTTCTGAGGTCAGGTAAGAGTACTAGACACAGAGGGAATCACAGTTAAGGCCTCTCCTCTGGCCTGCTGGTGGTGGTGGTGGGGGAGGAGTTAGTACCAGGCATCCCTTGACGCTCTCACCCAAGTGGGCTTACTTGTGGCTACCCACCACACCCTCCTCACCTGGTATCTGTCTGAGTGGTGAAGGTCATCAGTGGCAGATGAGTGTGGTGATGCTGTCGGAGACTCTCCTTCTCTCTTGATGGAAGCAGATAACAGGAGGGACTGGAAGAAGAAATAAGGATATGTGGTCTCAGGCTGAATGAGACCTATAGTCACTTCCTAGAGTTCCCCGTCCTATGGGGCTTTGTGGATCCGGGCAAAGAGAAGGGCAGAGGGACAGAAGGACCATTCTTGAAATTCTGAAGCCATGTGCTTAAGTTCCAGGAGTGTGGTTATGGGAGAGGGTGGCTTAATTTTAGGGGTGGATAGACCCCCACTGAGGGAGTCCAAACTTCCTTACCCCTGGCTTAACTTTATCTTTGCCCCACTGGACTGAGACTATACATCCTTCATTCTCCTTTAGAAAGCACAGACTCTGGGACCCCCATGAAGGGTTGGGTGTAAACCACATACCTGCCACCCTGTCTGCCCCTAATACCGGCTCATGGTAGCACTGTTATGGAGACAGTAAATTAAATAGTATGTATGAGTTTCCTGTGAGCAGCTAGAGATGTACGCTGGTCCATTTATCCCTGTGCTGCGGCAATGACCCCAGCACAAACCCCAGCAAAACTAATCCCCCCCACGTCAATCCCACATGGCCTCTTCTACATACGCCTGCAGTTTAGATTAATAAACTGTCTACTTGAAATTGTGTGTAAGCACCACAATTCTAAATACCACATGGCACGTTCTGCCTGAGAGCCAGTTCTTGCCAAGGCCTGTTCAGCAGCAAACTGGGGCCTGGAGGCCTGAAAGCAATCCATACTTCCTCCCCCCACCTTCCCTGTCCGTATAGCTCTGAGCCGGAAGCGCACAATTCCCTAGGAGTCCTCCCCAGCCTAGAAAACCATGCCAAATCGCCAGTGACAGCCCAAAGAAAGCAATTTGGGAAAGATGAAGCAGCCATTTATCCTTCATCTCCGAGTGAGCCTTAGGATGTGACCCGCATGCGGTGGCCATGCTGCATCTCCTCAGGCAAGGGCCCTCGGAAGCAAAGGGACAGCTATGGTTTGGCAAGGCTCCCTGACATACCCACTTCCCAGGAGCTGGCAGAGGAAAGAGGTTAGAAAGGGCCTGGGTGGGGTTCCTTGCAACTTGGAAATCCTTCACCCACCCAAGCCCAACTAGTGGGTGAATTAGCCCCCAGATCAGAAAGGAAGTGCTCTCAGGAAACATCCTTCTCCTTTGCTGGTCCCAAGAAAGATGGGGAGGAGGGGGAACAGAGTGGGTCCCCCTCCTCCCCCAAGAGAAAGCTCATGCTTATGTGCTCTCTCCTCTCTCTCATTCTTTCTAGGTTAGAAACCCTAAGAGGCCTCAGCATTACACCTGGGGCAAGTGGAATAAAAAAAGGTCACTGGCGCTTTTTAAACATGGACCAAAAAGCAGTAAAATGTGTTTTGAAAAAAAAAAATCCCAGCATTAAATCATGACTTTTTGCCTGGCTCTTCGCCTCATTAAAAGTGGCCTTTTGGAAGGTAAAATTATCATTGTAAGCGATAAGATCTTTAAGAAAATAATTCACGGCTTCTTCACCCTTTAATATGATAGCCGCCACCGGCTAATTTTTTTCTTAATGGCAACGAGACCATCAATCTTGTCTAAGGCCCCCTTGTCCTCTCTTCCTCCTCCTCCCTCCCTCTTTCTCCCTGTCCTCTCAGTCTCTTGCTTGAACATTCTACCTCCTTCCCCTTCCACCCATGATCTGCTTCCCTAAAGCCTAGGTCAAGGCAGAGGATAGACTGTGACCTGTTCTGCTTTGGGGGTGTGAGCATATAGCTGAAAGTGGGTGAGCAATGGCCCTATCTCTGTGTCTGATAATCAATAGGTCTGTGTCTGTGTGTGCAGGAATCTGAACGTTTCAGACCTATGTATATGTGAAAGTCTGTGTATGTGGGGAGCTGGGTATAGAAGGGGATCACGTCTGCTAGGGGTTGTCGTTAGAACACTGGCCCCAGCCCTGCCCAGGCGTCAGATGTCATGGGTGGTGGTAGCCAACCTAGAAGCTATCCATTACAGCTGGGCTATGGTCAGTGAGTGTGTCTCCCTACCTCTGTGAGTCCACAGCTGCCTGGAATTTCCCATCTTTTCTTTTTAGGGCTGGGAGAGTTTTGCCTCCTTGGCCAGCACCTGCACCACCCTAAGGCTGGGCTGCGTTCTCTGTTCCACCTCTCCCAGGTTGCTGCAGTTGATCAGTTTTCTGAACGAAGATGCAAAGTTCACCCTCACACTTCCTATTTGGATCCACCCATGGAAGTGACTGATACTGGTCACTCTGGCTCCGTTTCCCAAAACTGCTCTCTCAGAGATCACCAGTGACTTTAAGACTCTTAAGTACAATGAGCCCTTCTCCAGCCTTCCCCTATCAATTGCCAGGCACACCAGGCATTTTGAAACCTTTTGCTTAGGATCCCGAGACACCATGCCATCCTGTGACTGCTCCTCTGTCTCCTTCTGGCCTCCTGTACCTCATCTGACACTGAGTGTAGGACTTCCAGGAAGTCTCCCCTTGGCTTCTAATCTTTCCGTATGCTCTGCCTCACTGATCCTATCTACTCCCGAAGCTTCAGCCTCACTCCTCACTCCCTATAAAATGGGCTGGGGATTCTTGTCTTTCTGATTACTGTGAGAACTTATAAGAAAGATGCAGCCTTATCCCAAGGTGTGGGGCAGGGGATGCTCAGTGAGTGAGGGGCTAGTCTTCCTTGTGTCCCCATCCTCTCAAAATCATTACCTTTGGGGAAACAGTACCGACTGCCTCTGTGGCCACTCTGGAGAGTTCTTGGAGCAAATGATATCATTGTGCTAAGGCCCTTCTGGCCCCTCCTTGGAGCTAGATACTTGCTCTTCACTTTTCCTTTTCCCATCTGATGCTTTAAAATCTCTAAGTCTCTCTTCCATCATGTTTGTTTTGCAGACTGTCTCCTCAAATGAGCCCAGCATCTTTCCTGGGTCCTTGTTGCTTCCAGGACGAAGTGTACACACACACTCACATACCCCACACCATGGTCTGGCTTCTAAGACCCTGCACTATCTTGATCTCCATTTCTGTATCTTTCTTCACCTGCTACAGTTCACCTGTCTCCTTTGAGTCTTCCTAAGTTCAGTGTCTGAATCACCCACACTCCCCTAGGCCGTTCATGGCTGACTCTTTTCTGGATGGAAGGTGAGAAGTCAGATGAGCACAGCCTTACTCACACACAGATACCAGCCCTAGTGTATCTAGGGCTGACGTTCAAGCCTTGCAGACAGTTGGGAATCCAAGAAGTGCTCCTTTTTGCAGGAGGAACCAATTCTGGATAGGTCTAGGTTAGAAAAGCAGGAGGAAAACACATAATTGGGTACCTACCTTGGGGGTGCCTGGAGCCATGGCATCCTTCAGGAGGGAATTCTTGCTGCCAAGAAAGAAGAGAACAGGGTGACCATTCTATCTGCTGTCCAGGGCATGCAAGGGTAGGGGAGCAAGAAGACCCCAGAGAGAGAAGGTATAGACAGCCTAGCCCAGCCCAGCTCAGACAAGCTCCACCCAGTCCATTCAAGCCCAGCCGAGCTCAGCCTCTATCAGGGGTCAAGGGCCAGTGCCAGCCACTGGCAGGGGGACACAGACACTAGGCATGGTAGACTTCCCAGTGGATCTGTGGAAAGAGGCTTTACCTGACTCTCGGTATCAACCCTGAAGATTCTGCCTGCCCTGGAGGCCCCTTCTCTCCACCCCCTGTCCCTAGCCTGTGCTTAACTCCTGTGGGATTAGGGTGATGCAGCTGACATGGCTCTTGTCAATTCTCCCTCCAACATGCTGCAAACTGTGTTAGGCTAGGAATGATCTCCCCCTGATTCAATTTGTCAGCCCCAAGCCCTCCGGCATCGGGTGCAGTAGGCGGGCGGGAGCTGGGCCCTGAAATATGGTGGGCGGCTCAGAGCAGGCGGGGGCTGGGGCGGGAGGTGATGGATGGGCTGTGGGGGAGGCAAGGACTGTGTTTAATAACAAAATTGGTATGCAAGGCCACATCTCGCGCTAAGCATGAGTGATCCAGAGCCACAAAGTATTACAAATCCCCGCTAAACAGATGCTGACAATGGAACAAGACGTATCAAATCAGATCCACTTCAGAAACATTAATATCCCTGTTCCTGTCCCTCCCTACCTGCCACCCCCACTACATTTGCCATACCTGTGATGACACATTCACATGCATGTGTGTGCATGCACACACACACACAGATACATGCACACAGAGATGTTGGCCGATACATACACACAGGCAGACACAGCCCATTCACATGTGATCCTGCATAGACACACATCGAAGGTATACATGTGAGCATAAGAGACACTACACACAGCCAA
Source organism: Galagoides demidoff (assembly GCA_963574575.1). Classification (NCBI taxonomy): domain Eukaryota; kingdom Metazoa; phylum Chordata; class Mammalia; order Primates; family Galagidae; genus Galagoides; species Galagoides demidoff. The sequence goes on from CAUYQV010152765.1 coordinate 29,247, forward strand.
GGCAGGATACATGAGGTACATCAAGGCTGAGTGTAGACATAAGAAACACCCACAGATGTGCTCAGGCACCCAGAGGGCCAGACACAGACACTGATATGCAAGCAAAAGCATAGGCATATTTGGGATAAAGTAGCAGCTCTCAGTGGGGAGCAGGCAGCCTGCCTTGGAGACATTTGGCAATATCTGGAGTTTTTTTTTTCAAAGATAGAGTCTCACTTTGTAGCCCTCGGTAGAGTGCTATGGTGTCACAGCTCATAGCAACCTCTGGCTCTTGGGCTTAGGCGATTCTCTTCCCTCAGCCTCCCAAGTAGCTGGGACTACAGGCACCTGCCATAACGCCTGGCTATTTTTTGTTGTAGTTTGGCCCGGGCTGGGTTTGAACCTGCCACCCTCAGTATATGGGGCTGGCGCCCTACTCACTGAGCCACAGGCGCCGCCCTCTAGAGATGTTTTTAATTGTCAAAACTTGGGTGAGATAGGGCAGTTACTACAAGTATCTAGTAGGTAGAGGATATTAAACATTCTACAGTGTACTGAGCAGTCCCTCACAACAAAGAATTATCTGACCCTAAAATGTCAATGATACTGAGGTGAAGAAACCCTGGTGTAGGCTTGGTGCCTGTGGCTCAATCGGCTAAGGCACCAGCCACATACACCTAAGGTGGCGGGTTCGAATCCCCAGCCCGGGCCCGCCAAACAACAATGATGGCTGCAACCATAAAATGGCCGGGCATTGTGGCAGGCGCCTGTGGTCCCAGCTACTTGGGAGGCGGAGGCAGGAGACTCGCTTGAGCCCAGGAGTTGGAGGTTGCTATGAGCTGTGAGGCCATGGCACTCTACCCAGGGGGATAGCTTGAGGCTCCGTCTCAAAAAAAAAAAAAGAAACCCTGGTGTAAAGGCAGATATACACATGTCCACAGTTGCTCAAAAACTCTGCCAATAGGCACATGGATACATGCAGTCAACTTGGAGACTCAGACATGCATTCAGATGCACAGGGCCACAGAGTCCTATTCCTAGAGATTTTCCATTTCCATAAAGACAGATGCATGTCAGCCACATAGACAAGATGAGAGGGGCCAAGTCCACGTGAGCATGTGCATAGTATATGTACTGACTCACAGCCAGACACACCTGTCCCCACAATGTAGACACATATGCACACGCATGCACACCAACACATAACCATCACAGTGCAGAGGCTTCTACGATCAGTGGCAGAGTGAGGCCAGGGTCTGAGTGTAAACACAAAGCCGTCAGCCAGTCCAATCTCACAGTGGGAGCATCAAAGCCAGAACAAGTTCAATTACATTTTGTTCATAAATGGTATGTGCTCAGTCCTAAGCTAGGCACTGGGGACACAGAGAGGACAGGAATCTGCTCTCAAAGAGCAACTAGTTTGTGAGTTCATGACTTTTATCATTCCTCCACTCTTTCATTCACTCAGTAAACAAATACTGACATTGCCATTCTGACTGACAGGTATAGAAATGAGGCATAGACTGCATAACACTGCACTCACCCTGTTTCACCTCTGAGTGGGATTTGAAAGTTGTCTAAGTTAGATAAGGTGAGAGCAGAAAAGGAAGGAATGAATGGGGACTATGCACCCACTATATATGATAGGTACAGGCTTTAATATGTGCTCTCTCTAAACTTTACAAAGTTGACTACCAGGTCATTTGACACCTTAATGTTCTGGCACAGTGCATGGAGGAGTTGGGATTTGAGTTGATGTCTGGCCAAGTCCAAAGTGATGCTTTTTAATCGCCCACACCATTGACCTAAAGATACTCAGGGCTGGCTAGGCGCAGAGAATACTTTAAGCTCAGGAGTTTGAGGTTGCTGGAGCTACGATGCCATAGTACTCTAGCCTGGGGCAACAGAGTGAGACTGTCTCCAAAAAAAAAAAAAAAAGAGAGAGAGAGAGTGCTTAGTATAGAGGGAAGAGCTTAAGTTCTTTTCTTCTCTGCCTGCCATGTGACTTTGGGGAGGGTCCTACTGACTCTGGGCTTCAGTTTACTCTGCTGGTGAACCGTGATGGGTACATTCGGGGCCAGAGTACATTTGCCATCACTCCTCTGAATCTTCTCCCTGCAGTGCTCTTCCCTCTCCCTTGCATTGGATTAGTACTACTTCAGACTCCTTCCCCCTCTCTGAGCAAGGGCCCCCTCCCCAGCATCCCTCCAACAACATGATGTCCTCCCAAGTTTGCTTGGGCACCCCCAGAGACCCACTTGGCCCCCTAGAGACTGACGAGTCTGCTGTAGGGCCTGCCTTGCAGAAGAGAAATCTGAGCCCTGGCTCCTGCCCAGCCCATCAGCCGTGCCTTCCCCGTCCCTCCCTGTTTCTATAGCCCGCCCCCAGTGACTTCCTCCCTTGCTCAGTCGCTCGCTGCCTAGTGATCCATGGGTTTTAAATTATAACTGGGACCCAGGAAACGCGTTCCTAAGTACAATATTCATGGGCTGGGCTGACACTTTTAATTAAGGTGATTTACACTGAATTATCCTTGGAAATAAAGAAATGGTGCGCTGCCCGGGAATAAACCATCATCACCAGCCGCCTTTGTAAGTTACACTTCGTTTTAATCTATTTGGGGAATTGTTTATCTAGTTCATTACCCAACCAAACACCGAGGCCGGCCTTAAATAAGGCTTAAGTGGGGGTGGGGGCACTGCCATCTCCACACCCCGCCTCTTCTCTAGACTCACCCAGCCTCTCTCTGGCTTCTTTCAGTCTTTTGAAAGCCCTGGCCAGAGACCCAGCTTGGCTTCCCGGTCCAGAGGCCAGATCTCACAGTGGCTCCAGGGGCTTCCCAGAGAAGATCTGGAAGTTCAGGAACTGTCAAGCCAAGTCCCACTTTCACTCTGTGCAGTCTCTCTATGCCCAAGCCACTTTCATCCCTCTGGGTAGAAACTCCTGCCTAAGGACCACAGGGAAGTCTGGAGGCCAGCCCCCCTTCAACCTTCAGCCCCCTCTCTATGCCCCTGGGCATCTCTGTACACATCCCATCCCTATCTCATCACCATCCTAGAGACATCTTAAGCTTAGCTTGCCCAGAGCCCTGTCTCTTGTCCCCGCCTTCCCTCAGACACTGGCTTCTCTGCTTCCATCCCTGACCCAATTTCCAGGTCAGAAAGCTCCCTCTCAGTAAGCACCCCAGCTAAGTACTCCAGTTTCTTCCTCTGCCTGGTCTCTCATCATTCCCATTGTACATGCCCACTGCCACTGACACTATTCTGGGTCAGCCTCACTATCTTTCCCCTGGATCCAGCCCATCTTCCTCATTTGCCCCCCTAATGCTCATCTTGCTGATCACGCTACATCCATCCTGGCTCATCGATGTTCTACCTACCTGACCTCTTCTAGGACATCCTTCAGCATTGACGGCCCTCCACAATCTGTCTTTGATCTAACTTTGCCCTCTTTGCTCTACCTGACCAAGTCTTGGGGTCTAATGGAGCTCCCATGCAGGACTGAGAAAGAGAAAGATAAAATATGGGGTGAGGGAGGTGTGTGGGCATAGCCTCTGGTCTCAAATGGTTAACTGCTTTGAAAAGTATACAGCTTTGCCAACAGGAATTCTGTCTGCTCTTCCTGTGTCTGTGTGCCCAGGTACCAGCAGGAATGACATACCTACATGGGAAGGTGATTCTTTCAGGGAGAGTATATGTGAGTATATCTCTGTGGGTTGGAATGGCTGTGTGTGTGTGCACCTGTGTATCCCTGTATTCACATGTTGTTTGTGCTTGTGGCTGTGAAAATCAGCCAGCCCTAGCTTTGGAACTGGAAGGTCCCTGCTTCTCTCTGTGAGCCCTTGGGTACATCTGAGATTACAGCCTGCTCCCCTGGGGGGCCTGCTCCGTGCTGTTGGGCAGATGGAGGCAGAAGGCAGAACACCAGGCCCACTGGAGGAGCTCTTCAGGCAGCAGCCATGTGGAGGGAGGGACATGTCCTGGTTGATGGAGGGCACCCCACAGCAGCACCCATGACTCAGGAGCTGGCAAGGCTGAGGAGGGGTCAGAGAGGGCAAGGAGGCAAAGGCAGGGTAGGAGAGGTATTGGGAGAGCTGGAGAGAAGAAAGGAGCCAGAAGGAAAGGGAAGAAGGGGAGCAGAGAGGAGAAGGGAGTACTGAGGAAAGGGACAGGGAGGGCTGGGGAACTGGAGAAGCCTAGACCACAAGCCAAGAATGGGAGATGCCCAGAACTCTGTGAGATGCACACACAGGCTCTGCCCTCTGGCTTACCTCAGTTTCCCCATCTGTGAAATGGTTGCTCTAAGGCCCCTGTCTGTTCAGGGAGCTGATGGGAGGCAAAGTCCCAATGTTGCATCTTCTGAACCTCCTCTGCTCTCCTCCCCATTCCCGAGAGTGGGCACGGGCGGGGCAAGGGCAGCCAAAGGCTGGGGCTGTCCCTGTTACCAACCCTGCGCTGGCCTGGCCGCCCGTCAGCCCGGAGGGAGCTGACACGCTCCTCGGGAATTTATCACGCACCCAATTACAATGTTAATTGGCAAGTTCCTGAAATCAATTAATTCGCAAATTTTTTCCAATTAAAAATCCAGATAAATCACAAGGGCGGCGGTGGGCCGGTCCAGCCTGCAGTCCGGTGGGCACAGCGGCCGCAGGGAGGGGAAGGCGGGAGAGGCGAGGGAGGGGGCGGCGGGCGCGGCTGCCCTTGAACGCCTTTGCCGGCCGGTCCGACTGTCAGTGCGCCGGGCGCGGCGGGGCCGAGACAGATAAAACCATCGACCCGTCGCCGCCAGCGCTTCGGCTTTATCGATCCGACGGGAATTTCACTTGCTGTGCAGATCCCGCTGTCCGGCTGTCAGACACCCGGTGGGGGGGCGGAGGGGGAGGCGGGGCGTGCCGGGGGCGCAGGGCGTACACGGACTGAGGGGGCATGGGTATAGGGGTGCTGGGCTGGGTCGGGACGTAAGGGGCACGCAAGGCTTAGCAGCGAGAGGCTGGGAGCTCTGGGTAGACATGAGGGTAAGGGTGTGGAAGTAAGGGATGCTGTGAGAGGATGCACAGGGTCATGGTTGGGGGTGTTGGCAGAAGTGGATGCCCTGGGCAGCGTACTGTGTGGGCCCCAGACTAGATTATGGTGTGGCCTCCACTGAGGAGGCAGAAGAGAGTGGGGACATTGTCCAGACCCTTGGGCACACTGCTTTCTTTCTCTTCTTTCTCTCCTCTCCTCTCCTCTCTTCTATCTGTCATCCAGGTTGGAGTACAATGGCATCATCATAGCTCACTGCAGCCTCAAACTCCTGGGCTCAAGGAATCCTCCTGCCCTGGTCTCCCAAATAAATGGGACTACAGGTGCACTATCACTGTCAGCTAAGTTTTTTTTTTTTGAGACAGAGTCTCACTTTCTTGCCCCTGGTATAGTGCTATGGTATAGATTACAGCAACCTCAAACTTCTGGACTCAAGAGATCTTCCTGCCTCAGTCTCCCAAGCAGTCTGGACTATAAGCACCCATCATAATGCCCAGCTAGTTTTTAGAGATGGAGTCTCATTCTTGCTTAGGCTGGTCTTGAACTTGCGAACTTAAGTGATTTACCCACCTTGGCCACTCAGAGTGTTGGGATTACAGGCATGAGCCACTGCACCTGCTTATCAGCTAATTATTTTATATTTTGCAGAGATGTGGTCTCACTACATTGCCCAGGATGGTTTCAACTCCAGATTTCAAGTGGTTCTCTTGTCTTGGCCTCCCAAAGAGCTGGGATTACAGGCATGAGTCACTCCACCAGGCCTACACACTGCTTTTATAAGGCTTTGCAGCCCCTCCTATTATACTCTAATCCTGTTAGGGAAAAGTCTGCCACTGAGAGCAAATTTTATAGAACTGTTCCTGGACAGCTAGACTATAGAACTCAATTGCAGAAGGATGTTTCTTTTACTTTTTGCTGAGGTGGGCGAATCTGGGGTGTGGGGGAGGGGGAGTAGGGTGGGGAGTGGTTTAGAACAGGGACACTAGAGTCAGGTTGCTTAGGTTTGAATCTTCACTACGTACTAGCTATGCAACCTTAGAAAAGTCACTTAGGAGTGCCACCTGTGGCTCAAAGGAGTAGGGCGCCGGCCCCATATACAGGAGGTGATGGGTTCAAACCCAGCCTCAGCCAAACAAAAAAAAAAAAAAAAGAAAAGTCACTTAATCTCTCTGCATCTCAGTTTCTTCATCTATAAAATGGTGATAATAATTATCACCTACCTCAGAGGGTTGCTATGAAGATTAAATAAGTCAATGCCTATAGTGAGTGTTCACCAAGGATCATCATTTTTATCACTAGTATAATCTTCTGTGCCCACAAATTCTTTTATATTCTTCCCTTTAAGAGGTAGACAGCTTCCCTGTGGAGAGATCCACCTATGGAGGAACTGAAGCCTCCTGCTAACAGCTATGTGAGTGAGCAACCTAGGAAAGGGGTCCTGCCTTCAGGTGACTGTAGCCTAGATTGACATTGTGATTAAACCTCATAAGGGACTTCCAGCAAGTAGCCACAATTACCTACAATCACCCAGCTAAGCTCTTCTTTATTTTTTCCTTTCTGTTTTTTTTTTTTTTTTTGGGATAGAGTATCATTTTGTTGCTCTCGGTAGAATGCTATGGCATCATAGCTTACAGCAATGTCAAACTCTTGGGCTCAGCCTCCCAAGTAGCTGGGACTACAGGCTCCTGCCACAACACCTGGCTATTTTTAGAGATGGGAGTCTTGCTCTTGCTCAGGCTGGTCTTGAACCTGTGAGCTCAGGTAATCCATGTGCCTCGGCCTCCCAGAGTTCCAGGATTACAGGTGTGAGCCACTGAGCCCAGCCTGTTTGTTTTTTATTAAAGATGGAGTCTCACTCTATTGCCCTGGGTAGAGTGCCATGGCATCATAGCTCACAGCAACCTCAGACTCTTGGGCTTGAGCAATCCTCTTACCTTAACTTTTCGAGTAGCTGGGACTACAAGCATCCACTACAACACCCTGCTATTTTTTCTATTTTTAGTAGAGACAGGATCTCTCTTGCTCAGGCTGGTCTTGAACTCCTGAGCTCAACCAATCCACCTATCTCAGCCTCCCAGAGTTCTAGGATTACAGGCACAAGCCACTGCACCCAGTCAGCTAAGCTGTTCTTGAATTGATGACCCACATAGAAACAGAAATAGTAACTGTTTATTGTTTTAAGCTGTTAGGTTTTGGGGGTAGTTTGTAACACAGTAATAGATGACTAGTATTTTTCCTTCAAAATTTAGGCCTCCCCTCCCTGAGGAAGGCTTCTCTGCTCTATGGTCAATTTGGTGCCTCCAGATCTGGTTCTTCCTGTATAACAGTCTCGATCCCGTTCTCAATTCTTCTGAGGGCAGGGACCATTTTTGAGTCACACTGGCTTCCCTGCAGCCTGCATAGGACATTAGGGGAAAAGGTAGAGGGAAGAGGCTGAGTCACATCTGAAGACTTGAACTGAATAAGAGTCGGGCAGGCTTCTCTCCTGTGGCAGGTTATATTTTCCAAAAATGGTTGCAATCATATTTCCCATCACACATAAGCTTCTATAATACAGTATAAACTTGCACTTCTCCCATCAAAAGAGGGTGTGTATGCCAGGCGAGGTGGCTCACGCCTATAATCTGCACTCTGGGAAGCTGAGGTGGGTGGACTGCTTGAGCTCACGAGTTCAAGACCAGGCTGAGCAAAAAGTGAAACCCCATCTCAACTAAAAATAGAAAAATTGAGGTAAGAGGATCACTTCAACCCAGGAGTTGGAGGTTGCTGTGAGCTATGACGCCATAGCACTCTACCTAGGGCAACAGATTGAGACCCTGTCTCAAAAAAAGAAAAAAAAGAGAGCATGTATGTTCCTCCCCCTTGAATTCTGGAGTGGGCTAATATTGCCTTAATCAATAGAGTACAGTGGATGTGACATTAGGTGACTTTGAGGCTAGGTTATAAAGAGTGATTCAGCTTTCATCTTGTTGGCTGGAACATTTGCTTTTGGAGCCCAAAGTTGCCATATAAGATGTCCAGCTACCCTGAGGCTACCAAGCTCTGAGGAAGCCCAGGCCACATGGAGAAGCTGTGTGTAGGTACTTTGGCTGCCCCCCCTCCCCAGGTGAGGTCCCAGCAGACACACATTGTTCATGTCAGACATGTGAGTGAAGGAGCCTCAGGGTGATCCTAGCTCCCAGCCACAGAGTAGTCCCAGCTGAGGAACAAGATATCCTGGAGCAGACAGAAGCCATGCTCTCTATTCCCTCTCTGAATTCCTGATGCCACAGATTCCACGAGCACAATGAAGTGGTTGCTTTATTTATTTATTTATTTATTTATTTATTTATTTATTTATTTATTTTTATTTTTTGAGACAGAGTCTCAAGCTGTTGCCCTCGGTAGAGTGCCGTGGCATCACAGCTCACAGCAACCTCAAACTCTTGGGCTTAAGGGATTCTCTTGCCTCAGCCTCCCAAGTAGCTGGGACTATAGGCACCCACCACAAGGTCTGGCTATTTTTTGTTATTGTTGTTGCAGTCATCATTGTTGTTTAGCTGGCCCAGGCTGGGTTCAAACCTGCAGCCTTGGTGTATGTGGCTGGCGCCCTACCCAGTGAGCTTACAGGCACCACCCTAAAGTGGTTGCTTTAAATGGCTAAGATTTTAGGTAGTTTGTCATACCCCGCCTCTACTCCCTTTGGTAACCTAGCTCCTCCAACCAGGAGCTCAGCTCAGTCTTTCAGGCCTCAATACAGGAGGAAGAGTGGGAGTGAGGTGGGATGGACAGAAGAGAACACCCCTGAGCACATTCTTAAGACTATTACAAAAAAAAAAAAGGCAAAAAAAAAAAGAAGATTGTCACCTTTCAGAGCTTGAGATTCATGGATGGTAGGACCAGACCGTATTTTTTTTTCCCATTGTGCCTGGCTTCCTTGGATAGAGTGCTATAGCACCATAGTTCACAGCAACCTCAAACTCTTGGGCTCAAGAAATCTTGCCCCAGCCTCCTGAGTAGCTGGGACTACAGGCTCCTGCCACCATGTTTGGCTAATTTTTCTGTTTTTAGTAGAGACGGGGTCTCACTCTTGCTCAGGGAGGAACTAAGGCAATCTTCCTGCCTGGGCCTCCCAGAGTGCTAGGATTGCAGGAGTGAGCCACCACTCCTGGTCAGGGCTATACTTCTGAAAGGGCTGCTAGGCCTGGAACCTGCTCCCTTTATCTTGCTCCAAGGGTCAACATGGCAGTGCTGGAGCTCCAGCAGTGGCTTGTCCCCCTGTCTAGCTTTTCTTGTGCTCTTTGGAGGCTGGGGCTGAAGGGATCACTCTTCTCCCATCTCCAAAAATAGAGCAAGAAGAGAAAGGCCGCACCATTCAGCCAAAGGATCTGAGGATTGGAAGCAGAATAGCAGGGAATGGCAGTAGGGTCCTGTCTACTCCCTATGGCCTGGGGTATAGGCCGCACAGCTGCTCTGGGACTTGGTGGCCAGAACCCTGAGTGGATTCCTTTGGCAGAGTGGCTTACCTTGAGGGCAGCTGGGCCAGCTGTTCCAGTTCCTGCTCCATATGTTCTTGCAACTCGCTGGGCCTCAGCAAGACCTGGCAGATGGGGCAAATCGGGGCCTGGCTGTCAAACAACGCTGCTGCTTTCTTCTTACCTAGTAAGGAAAGAAGAGACAGACATATGAACTGGGCTAGCCCACAGAGGGAAACCCAGCATTCCCGTCCTCAACCTAAGTCTGCTGCTGCCCCCTATGGCTCTGTGGCCTGAAGAGGGGTGAGCCTGAGAGTCTTAGAGCCTATGAGCATTACTCCTCTTTGCAGCTCCAGAGACTGTGCCTCCTTAGCAAGTTGCTCCATTCAGAAATTTACTGGGACACAGTCAATGCTCTGCAATCAAACTTCCATCCCTCTGTGTCATGCGTGTTTAATGATCCCACCCCCAGAATATCCAGTGTGCCTCTGTCTTTCTCCTTTCCTCACTGCTTTCACTTTCCCCAGATCTAGAGGATGAAAAGAAAGGGAGAAAGGGGACTCGTTCTTGCAGTCATTCAACAAACATTCTCTGGTGTCAGGCACCAGAGTAGAACAGTGCAGAGCAGTGGGGACAGAGAATGAAATCAGGCCTAGTCCCTGTCTTTGAGGCCCTCACAGTCTGAAAGACTCGGAAAGATGGAAAAGGAGCAGGTGACTTCTAGGGTAGCATGCTCCTGGAGTTCCTCACTTCTCCCCAGGACCTCTGTTCTCATTCCATGTGCTGGCTGACCTCATTCATTCTTAACGTCCATAATTCCCACCTGTGTCCTGCTGACTGCAGAATGTGCATTTCTATCCCACATCCATCTTGTGTGTGTGTGTGTGTGTGTAGATTTTTTCAGAGACAGAGTCTTACTTTATTGCCCTCAGTAGAGTGCTCTGGCATCACAGCTCATAGCAACCTCCAACTCCTGGGCCTAGGCGATTCTCTTGCCTCAGCCTCCCAAGTAGCTAGGACCACAGGCGCCCACATCCCTCTTATACTCTCTAGATTCCTATATCCAAACACCTAATGGACATCAATATCTGGATGTCCTATACAAATCTGAACCTCAAAATTAAGTTTTCCAACTCCTTCACCTATTCCAAACCTGCTCTTCTTCAGCCCTACCCATTGCCCATTTCAGTGAACAATACTTTCTTTTTTTTTTTTTTGAGACAGTCTCACTATGTCAGCCTCAGTAGAGTGGTCACAGCTCACAGCAACCTCCTACTCTTGGGCTTAAGTGATTCTTTTGCCTCAGCCTCCCAGGTAGCTGGGATTATAGGCAACTGCCAAAAGGCCTGGCCATTTTTTGGTTGCAGTTGTCATTGTTGTTTAGCAGGCCTGGACCAGGCTCGAACCCACCGACTTTGGTGTATGTGGCTGGCGCCCTACTCATTGAGCTATAGGCACTGAGCCGTGAACAATACTTTCATCTACCAATCACCCTAATCACCCAAGCCTGTAACCTCAGCCTCATTTAAGCCCCTCCCTTGCCTTACCACTCTCCCACCTTCACTGAAGTGTCAAGTCCCAGACAATTGGCTTTTAGGCTCTCCTTGTTCAAGTTTCACTACTTCCCACTTGGATTGGCCTCTTGTGAGTCTCACTGATTCTGGGCTTTGTCTCTCCAAAAGGGACCTTCAAATTGTGTACCCCAATGCATAGGCACATGAGGGCTAGCTGGGAGTCTGAACTGTATTCCCGACTCTGTCCTTGATAGCAACCAGAGCATAACATGCTAGCAAGGACCTTGAGGGTTCTAGTGAACCCCTCCTCCAGGGCTAAAACCCCCTCTCTTGCCACTCTGCCCACCCTGAGCCATCAAATGTATCTAGATGTCCTGTATTTCCATATGCTAAATTCAGCGGCCCTGCACCTGAGGAGGATCCCAGACCAGGCTGAGCACAGACCTATCTCCCCTTGATGTAATCATCTCTCAAAGACTGAGGATGATTACTGACGATGATGCGGCATCTGAGGCCTCAAAGAAAGTTGCATTTCATTCTGAGTGTGTGTTTTGAGGAGGAGAAAAAAGAGAAAGCTTAACCAAAGAAGTAAAATTTAAGTTGCACTTTAGAAGTTTACCAGGCAGAGAGCAGGAGCAAATGAATGAGTTAATGAATAAGTTGTGAGTTCTTTGTGGGCAGGGAATATTTCCTACCAATCTCCCCCCCGCTTTTTGTATTTATAGACAATTTATTGCAGATCTGGCACAGAGTAGATGCTCAGTGATGAGGCAAGAAAGAGGAAAGGAGGAAGGGACAGAAGGAAGGTGGTAGGGAAATGCAGATTGTCCTAAAAGCCGGATAGCTTGTGGGGCTGGGGTGCCAGGTGTGGCTTTACATGGGGCCAGGGTGGGGTAGATATGGCTCCAATATATGTGGCTAGGTTTCTGAGGAGGGGAAGAGTCCTCCCTATCATGTGGATAGTGGTGGCTGTGTCTCAGGTGCTTAGGGGACACCTGGAAGGCAGCTCTGAGTGAAAGAAGTAGGTGCGGCTCTGATCTGGGAGTTGGGAGATGAGGACTCCATTCTCAGCTCTGTCCCTAACTTTACTTAGCCAGAGAATCTCAGACATGAATGAGACCCTAGACATTCTTTAGGCCATTATCTTTATTTAACAGATAGGGAAACTGAAGCTCAGAACTGGACACAGACCCTTGTATTTGGCTTTTGATCTCATGGCTTCATTTATTTATTCACTCACAAACATTAATATTTAACAATTCTTCTATATCAGGTATTATTCTAGGAAAAACTGGAGCTGAGAGATAAATAAAACATATTTCTTGCCTCAAGAAGGCCCCAAATTAGTGGGATGCCCCTAGTCATGCAGGTAAGAACTGCTAGGGAGGCATGGACCAGAACTGTGGGAGGCCTTGGGGGTGCAGAGGAGGGCTGGGAGGACCCACAGGGGAGGGACTGCTCAACAGGAGAGATGAAGGGAAAGTCAGGGACAGATCATCAAGGCGGGATCTGGGGTGTAAAGGCAGAAGAAAGAGGAGGACCTAGGATGTGGGGTGTGGGCTGAGGTGGAAATATCAGGGATTCAGCCTCCTTTAGCTGAGGACACCAAGTCTGGCTCTTAGGCTTCCTGGAGTCCAGATTCCTCTTTCTAAGTGTGGAGACCAGGCATTAAGCATTCCCATATACCTGCTCTCACTTCATCTGCTTTGCTGCCATGGGGATATTCTACTTTTCTGAGCTACCTCACTTTCCCTAGTGGACACTGGGTCCTCTTCCTGGCTCCCAACTTTAAGAATGGCACTGATGGGGATCAGTAGAGGGACCCTGCAGCCTTTGCTGTCCATCCCACCCCCTTTTTCTCAGGGGTTAGAATGGCAGGTGTCAGTGTGGCCATGGGCTGCCTATATCCCCTCCCCCGCTGTGTTCCCTATAATTTTATATTGAGACCTGTGGTCATGACGTGGGTTTTACTGCACTAACGACATGGCCTGTCCAGGTTTAATGACAAAATCCATACTCTGGCCCTGGGCTTGCTCCTCGTTTGCATAATTCCCAGAATACAGCTCCCTGAAGCTTTTGACCTGGGCCATTACAGTGGCCATAAAATGGGCCATAAAACCGCTGGGGATGGCCAAGAGGAGGGGGCTGTGGTTTTGCTGAGGTGGAAATGAAGCCCCTCAACCCCCTGCTCTTCCCAGGCTTGGGAGGAGGCATCCTCTGGCTCTTCCCTTCCACAGTTCCCAGAATCTAGGAGTCCATGTTTGGCAAGGCCCTGGGAAGTCCTCATCCCAGTTGCCCATCCGAGGCAGGAATACCTGCTCCAGTCCTGTGGGCAGCACTAGGGGTAGACAGCCTGAGCCCACCCGAGGCAGGCTGTAGGAGAGGATCCTCTCCCTGAGCATTCCTCTCTCCTGTCCAGGACATGCCCAGTCCCCCAGTAGCTAGCCACACCCTTTTGCCACAGGTGGGCCTAGGTCATCCAGGCCCTGGTTGAATTCTGACCCTCTTCAGGACGTCTTAGCTCCTGCACGAGGAGCCAGGCTGAGCAGCATAGTGGGGAGATGCGGTAAGCACGCACAGAAGCACGAGGAGGGGACAGGGACAGGGACAGGGACTGGGACGGGCTGTCAGTGCTAAAGATGATGAATGGGGGAGGTGAGGCGGGAGGCCCAGTGTTATCGGCAGCGGATGGCGGGTGCGGGCGCTCGCTGTTCTGCTAATCCCCGGGCGCTGCCTCAGCCCTTGCACTGATAACGAGGAAATGGGACTGACAACAATTTTTAGCTGAGAGATTCTTCACCAAAATGCCAGGCGGCCGGAGGTCTGACAGCGCCTGATTGAGTGTGTGAGTGCGTGGGGGGAACGCCCGCAGCCCCCTCCCTCCCATGCAAAGATGGATCGCTCATTCCGCCTCCCGTCCACATTCATTACCGCGCCGCCCTCCCCACCACCCCAGCGCGGCAGTACCTGCCACCTTCACTTCTGCTTGCTGCAGGTATCCTCCAAGCAGGCGTAGGGCAGGGAGGGGAGGAGGCCTGACCCTATCCTCAGCCTTACACGGGGAAACCTGAGCTCAAAAGTGACTCTGCAGAGGCAGGGTCTGAGGGTCAGGGCAACCAGTCATAGCCTGAAGGTGCTCTAGTTATATGACCTCCAGAGGGTTCATTGCCCTCCCTGAGCTGCTAGAATACCTTCCCCACCTGACAAACAGCCAGGCTCCAAAAGGAGTGAAGAAGGATAGGCCAGCTGAGTAGACAGCAGAGGTCAAGGCAAGGCAATCCTCTCCCTAGCCTGCCAGGCTCCTGCCAGTGCAGCCCTCAAGCCTTGGAGCCAGGCCTTGGGTACCTGGGGTCCTAGATCAGCCCTCTGCTGCCCTCCTCTGTTGGGAATCACTTGACCATTGGGAACAGGCCACTCAAGGCTGGCTTGGGGTGCTCTCTCTCTGCCACTACCAAATTGTAGTGAAGGTTGGTATAGAATTGGACATATGAGGCCCAGGGTCTCAGTCAAAGGGAAAGCTTTCCCCTCAATCACTAACCCACATCTGGCCTTGCTCCTCCCCACCACATGATTGCCTCTCCTGCTTGTCCTAGTTCTGTTCCACAGGAGTTCCATTCTTGCCTCTCTGCTCGTCCCAATAGCAAACACCACCTTATCTTTTCTCTGCTGACCGCAGCAGACATGTCTGGTGCCTGTTTGGGTGACAGTGAGGATGATTGTAATGGAGGACAACAGCAATGGAGACTGGGACCTCAGAAAGTATATATGTGGGTACATGTGTGTGTTTGTGGTATGTACACATGTATATCCTCTTCCCTGAAATGGAAGGGCTTCCATTTCCTAGGGATCAAAATACAGAATAGAACGTCAAGTGGAATTCAGTGGAGTTGCCTCTTATTAGCTGTGTGACCCTGAGCAAATAGCTTAACAGTCTGAGCTTCATTTCTCCTTTCATGAAACGAAGATCATAATATCTCATTCCCAGGACTTTTGTGAAGATATGATTAATTCAGGGCTGTGTACAAGTGAGGAGTCCTTATTGTCTCCCGCACACTACCACAGTTTGTTGTTTGTGCCTACATCTGCCCGGTCCGGACAGCAGTCTTGCCTTGCTCTGTATCTGGCCTTCTTCCCTGCTATGGCCAAGATCTTTTACCACTCAGTAGGTACCCGGAGTACAAGGAGTTTCTTCTTCCTATCTATTTATTGGTTTGTACATCATTGTGTCCATCTGTCTATCCATCTGTTTATCCATTATCTGACCAATGATGGCAACTGTTTATTGAGTCTCATTATATAATATTAGGCAGTAGGTTAATATGCACATATTTTATCTCATTTGGTCCTTAGGACAGTCCTGCAAGATAGACGTTATTATTTCCTCCATACTGATGAGGACAGTGGTGCTCAAAACAAGGCAGAAACAGATCCATAAAGTTCAGAGTGGGGATTTAAATCCAAGTCTGTTTTAGTCCAAATCTAAACAATATCCAAGTACCTACCTATCCACACACTCACCTAGCTAATGATTTGATACTATTCCACAGACATCTACTGGACTGCTATGGATTTGCCATTGTAGATGCTAGACAATAATGAGTATGATGGAGACAGTCTCTGCCCTCAAGAGCTTATGACCTAACAATAGATAGAAACATTAAACAATTTCCCCCAGAATGGTCTTAGATAAAGAAAAGTACATGGAACCATGGGAGTATATCATCTGGTATAGAAGGTGAAGGAAGTGACATTTAAGCAAAGGCCTGAAGGATAAGTGGGAACCAGTCAAGCAGTGATTGAGGGAAATGGTGTTCTAGGTAGAAAATAGCATGTCTGAAGGTACAGAAGGAAGACAGCCTAAGTGAAAAACTGAAAAAAGTCCAGTGTGGCTGGAACAGAAGGAGTGAGGGGCAGAGCGTTGGATACGATGATAGAGAGGCCACATCCTGGAGGGCTTTTAAACTATGTTAATGATTTTGGATATTATTTTTAACATACAACAAAAGGCCACCAAAGAGTTTTAAGCCAGAGAGTGACATATCAGACTTGTCTTTTAAAAAGATCATTCTAACTGCAAAGTAACGAATGGTCTAAGAGGCAAGAGCAAATGTAGGAGGATTGTTCATGAGGTCATCTCACTCAGGGAGAGATGACGGTGACTTGATCTAGCACGGTGATGATGGGGATGAAAAGAAATAGATTGGACGTGGGAGTTAAAAGACAGAAAGGAGGCAAGGACAACTCTAAGGCTTGAGTACCTGCTAGGTGGTAGACCATTTACCAACTTATGGACAGGATGAGGAGCTTGGGCTTGATGAGGAAGCAAATGAGGTCAGTTCAGAAGTAGTTGGAGGAAGTCTTAAGATAGCCATGTGAAAATGCTGAATAGGCAGCTAGAATTCTAGACCTGGGAGACACTGACATATAGGTAACAATGAAAGTTCACCACCAGATCCTCTGTGCCTAGAACAATGTCTGGCATATGGTAAATAATAAATACTTACTGAATGAATTAATAAATGAGTAAAATTCAGAGATCACTTAGGGAGAATGTGTACAGTAAGAGTCTGGAATAGACCCTTGATTAACTAATAGATAAAGGAAGTTTAAGTCATCAAAGACTAACAAGGAACAGCAGAGAGGTAGGATAAAAGCAAGGAAAGTGTGATGTCATGGAAGCCAAGAAAGAGTTTCAAGAAGGGAGGGAGTGCCATCAGAAGGGTCAAATGCTGCTAAGAGGTCGAGAACATAAGGCGTGAAAAGTGTCCCGTCCACTCATCTTATCCATAGTACAATTGTCTAGCCTCCACACCACCCATCCATCATACATCCAAACCACCTAATTTCTCATCCACTCTCCCCTTTTTCTCATTCCCTTCCTCCTTCTCTCCAGAAAACCATGATTGGCACCTCTGCTGAGTGTGGGACAGGAAGAGTTAACGTGCTGACAGACGGCATTTTTTACCTTCAGTCAATATGAACAAGGCCCCAAGACTATGATTCCAAACATCTGGATTTCATCAATATGTGATCTGTCATCGTATATTGGCATTCCCCAGTCCCCGCGCCAGAGCAATGCGGCTGGTTTTATTAATACGTCAAATACATTATCCGTGTAATACACTTGTCTGGCTGGGGCCTCCCGCTGGGGCGGGGCGGTGGATTTGAATGTATGATGAATCAGTTTGCATTACATGTTCGTAAGTCATCATTTGTCAGGATTAATAGGCATCCCTGGTCGAGGAGGTGGGGGTAGGGCGGGCAGGGGAGAGACGCGTATTTAGCTGTGGCCCGTACTTATCTGCTGATGCCCAGGGATGTTCTGAAAACAGCTGTGCACCCTCTTGCCCAGACCTCAGGGTAATGGCTGGTGCTCAAGGTGCAGAGGTGACATTTTCAGCAGTCCCAGGGTCACTTGGAACCAAACAGGCCTATTTGTCTCTGCCTTGGGCTTGCCAAACAACCAAAAGGGATATGGCATGGGCCTGGTGCATAAAAGCTGGCTAACTCATACTCATCCTTTAGGACTCAGTGCAGGACTCTTTCCCCAGGTAGCCTCCCCTGACTGTGTTAGGTGCCTCCTCTGTGTTCCCAGAGCCTCTTGTGTTACTTCTATCAGGGTACTTGTCACACAGAATTATTGTTGTCTGTTATGTGTCTGTCACTTTTTTTCTTTTTGAGACAGAGTCTCACTTTGTTGCCTGGGGTAGAGTGCTGTGACATCATAGCTCACAGCAACCTCAAACTCTTGGGCTTAAGAGTTTGCCTCAGCCTCTTGAGTAGCTGGGACTACAGGTGCCAGTCACAAAACCCAGCTATTTTTAGAGACAAGGTCTTGCTTTTGCTCATGCTGGTCTCGAACTCCTGAGCTCAAGCAATCTATCCACCTTGGCTTCCCAGTGTGGTAGGATTACAGGTCTGTAGGACCTATCACCCTGTTTAAATTGTAAATTTCTTTCTTTCTTTTCTTTCTTTTTTTTTTTTTAAGAGACAGAGTCTCACTTTGTTGCCCTCTGTAGAGTGCGATGGCATCACAGCTCACAGCAACCTCCAGCTCTTGGGCTTAGGTGATTCTCTTGCCTTAGCCTCCCGAGTAGCTGGGACTATAGGCACCTGCCACAACACCCAGCTATTTTTTTTGTTGCAGTTTGGCCGGGGCTGGGTTTGAACCTGCCCCCCCTTGGTATATGGGGCCGGCTCCCTATTCACAGGCACCACCCAGATTGTAAATTTCTTTCTTTCTTTCTTTTTTTTTTTAGATGGAGCCTCGAGCTATTCCCCTGGGTAGAGTGCCATGGCATCACAGTTCACAGCAACCTCCAACTCCTGGGCTCAAGCGAGTCTCCTGCCTCAGCCTCCCAAGTAGCTGGGACCACAACACCCGGCTATTTTTTTGGTTGCAGCTGTCATTATTGTTTGGTGGGCCCGGGCTGGATTCGAACCCACCACTTTAGGTGTATGTGGCTGGTGCCTTAGCCTGTAAATTTCTTTTCTTTTCTTTTTTTTTTTTTTGGCCAGGTCTGGGTTTGAACCCACCACCTCTGGCATATGGGGCCGGCACCCTACTCCTTGAGCCACAAGTGCCTCCAGCCTGTAAATTTCTTGATGGCAAAAATTAACTTGCTCACTTCTATAGGCCTTGCATCTAGCAGAGCGCATTGCCCAAAGTAAGACAATAGTCATAGTAATAGTAGAAATCAGTACATATTCTTTGAATTAACGAACACATGATTAGGAACCTTTCTAAATCCCCAAACATGCAGACATCAGCTGGGAGACACCAGGGGGTTTTTCTCAGATTCTTTGTCCCCACCCTGATCCTGGTCTAGTTTGGTCACCTATCCTGCTATCTGTGGTCTTCTTTACCTGCTTCTCTTCTTTCCATAGACATGTCTGGCCCCCTCACCCAGCGTTGGGTTCCTTACATGGGAGGAGACACAGGTGTGACACATTCATGCCCATGGGCCCTTGCCATCTTCCCTTCTTCCTCCACTCCCTCTGAAGAAGCTCAGGTTGCCATTACCCATTCCACATGGCCTTCTGCCAGCTCCAGATCCAAGAGTCTGGCTGGTGCCCTGACCCTTATGGTGATGTACCCTAGTTACTGTCTCTAGCAATAGAGGGCACCTGGATTGAGCCAGATGTGGCTCCTGGGTGGCCAATTGCAAACATCTGCAGGACAATCAACTGATGGCAGCCTGTGGACAGGTGGGGGCTCAGCGTAGGGCTTCAGCTGGAGCCAAAAGTTCCAGGTTGGCTCGGCGCCTGTGGCTCAATCGGCTAAGGCGCCAGCCACGTACACCTAAGGTGGCAGGTTCGAATCCCCAGCCTGGGCCTGCCAAACAACAATGATGGCTGCAACCAAAAAATGGCTGGGCGTTGTGGCAGGTGCCTGTAGTCCCAGCTACTTGGGAGGCGGAGGCAGGAGACTCGCTTGAGCCCAGGAGTTGGAGTTTGCTATGAGCTGTGATGCCATGGCACTCTACCCAGGGGAATAGCTTGAGGCTCCGTCTCAAAAAAACAAAACAAAACAAAAAAAAAAGAAGTTCCAGGTCAAGGCCTAATTAAGCTCACTGAGTCTTGGTCATGGAACCTAAACCCTTGGCCCCAAGTACACTTCTTCTAGGCAAGTCCACTAGCCCATGTATTCAGACTGGTGAGATTTCAGGGGTTACAGCTATTTGACATTTCTGACCTTGGCTATTCTAGACATAACTGTAGCCTTTCACTTCCTGTGGAGGTACAACCCAGTTCCCCTCCTCCTTTAGCTAATAACTTCCAGACAGCTCCCTGAGGTGGGCTGGACCAGTGGTCGGTGGGGCAGGTGGGACCTCCCACAGTACAAACTGCATAAAAGGGCCTGATTCAGGCAAATATCCACACATGGACACACTCACATATCGTTTCAAGTGTCTGGATACACACATGTGCAAGTGAGCATTGACACACACAGGTGCTCACCCAGTGTGGGTATTTTTTTCCATTTAGACAGACACACCTGAGCATCTACCCATTATTCAGGTGTAAACTGAGCATACCTATTATTCTCCCCAGCACACCCACACACTTCACTGTCACCCTGTGCCTTCCTTGCCATGGAGCCCAAATGCTGAGACTGTACTGTTTAAAGTAAAGTAACTTCAAGTGCGCTTTACCCCCTGCTGGCTCTGACGATGGGCTTATAAAAATGAAGTGGAAACCTCCACAGCTGTGGGCAATAAATCCTGAACTGCTGAGGAGGGCAATGTTACCTGCTCTCCAGGCTGATGGGTGGACTGTACGCACTGATTACAAGTGCCTGCAGGGCTGGGTGGGCAGCGGGCAGCTGCCTGGCCCCAGACACGGCAGGCTAGGCCATCCCAGGCCAGCTGCCTCCTGTAGACCGGCAGGGTCAAGAGACCCAGAGCCCTGGAAGGTAGCAAGGGCTAAGAGAGCAGCAGAGGGAGGTAGAGGAAGAGGAGGGTGGGATGGGGAGAGCGAGCAGACAGCCACGTGCTGCTAAGGCTGAGGGGAGCCCTCGCATCTGGAGATCAATTAGCATCAATTACTGACTTCATTTAATTGTCGTCCAAGATGAATTTGTCATTTTTAGCTGGGAATTAATGGGAGACCTTCACCTCTCCCTGGCAGCAGCAGCGGAGCCAACAACGGTCACCTCAGCCTCCTAGGAGCTCTGAATCCTGCTTGAGGCTGGGGCCGGGTGGGGGCAGGCAGCTAGTGGGGCTTCTGCTCCCTGGGCAAGCTCTGACCTGCCCTGGGCCCACCCAGCCTGGCCTGCTGTAGCCCAGGGCCAAGGTGGGGGGGCTGTGGGCCCTGGGTAGCAGTCCTTTGCAGCCTCTGGCTTCAGCCAGAAATTAATTTGCTGGGCTGAGCATGTTTACCTTTTCCCAGCAAAGGCGAGACAGTAAACAGCGGACCGGTGGCTGAAATTGAATTGATAACTGCATCAACGTGCCAGATAACGCCTAAAATAATATGCCGATAAGGAAATTCGATTTGATTTGCTGCTGCGCATCAGATTGGCCCCATCTGTAGCTGCCTGTAATCATTTTCAATTGCGTTGGGAAACCTTATTTGTCCTTAAATATTTCTGTCATTTTTCATTGCTGGCGACAGATCCTTGGGCAGGTGGCAGGGGTGCGCTGCCTCTGTGGGCGCAGGGCGGCGGCCCGAGGAGGAGGGGTGGTGTGGAGTCCGAGGGAAGGAGGCAGGGAGCAGGCAGCCGGGTGGTGACAGCTGTTCCTCCAATCAATCACGCTGTCGACAGGGAGGGACGACTGGCTGGCAGAAATTGAGTTTGCCTCACAGGGGACGATTGAGCAAATTAATAGCCCATTAGCCAAGCAGTGACCTGAGAAATGAAGGTGCAGGGGTTCTTGCTCACTCAGGCCGGCTAGGGCTAGGGTGGGGCAGGACAGGGGAAGGGTCTGGGGAGGGGAGAGCCCAGGACGGGTGTGGGAAGAGGAGAGATGGATGCGTGGATGGAATGAGGTATATGAATGTGGAGCAGGAGGGGGGAGTTGATGGCACAGGACAGACATCCAGTTGGGGGGAAAAGGCTGGAGATGCAGAAAGTCCCAGGGGAGAGGTGGAGGTGGCTCCAGTAGATGTCTTCAGCCACCTTCCTATCATGTCCTCTGGGACTTTCCAGAAACCTAGCATATCCCCTGGAGATGTCACTTCCTTGCATCATCTCTGGGGCAGTCAATTTATTCTCCAAACTCCATGCTCCTCAGGCTAGGAAGTGGGATCAGTGTCTGCAATTCCATTGTGTCTTTTTTTTTTTTTTGAGACAGAGTCTCATGATGTTGCCCCAGTAGAGTGCTATAGCATCACAGCTCACAGTAACCTCTAACTCTTGGGCTTAAGTGATTCTCTTGCCTCAGCCTCCCAGTAGCTGAGACTACAGGCCCCCACCACAACAGCCAGCTATTTTTTGGTTGTAGTTGTCATTGTTGTTTAGCAGGCCCAGGCTGGGCTCGAAACTGCCTGTCTTAGTGTATATGGCCAGCGCCCAACTCACTGAGCTATGGGTGCCGAGCCAACTCCATTGTTTCTTTACCCTACAGATCTCTGAGGACAAGTAGCATCCCACCTCGTCACTGTTATCTACCATTCTCCATTCTCTCCCACAAGCCCTTGACCTCCTCAGTCAATTATTTTTTCTGTACTCTCCTTCCTCCTGGAGGACCTGGTCAGTAACTTAAATTGCTCTGTGATAGCACTGCCTCCATCCTACGGTCTCAAGGTCTTGTACCCATTATACCTGCTCCTTCTTCTACCCTTCTCTCAATTCCTGAACCAATGCAGACCTGTGGACGTTGGCCTGGACCCCACAGTGCATCATTTCAACACCCTCTTGCCAACATACTCAACCTCTTCCTTTGCCTTCTCTACAACCCAACTATTCTCCTTTTTGTCTCAGACACACAGGTGGCTAAGCCCTGCTGGAGAAAATCACAAAACCACGCAGATATGTGCCAATAAAAATTCACAGTTTCCAATCTCAGCACTACTAAGCAATCCTCTTACATGCTCTGGGGCAGCGCGGGCTCCCTTTTCCCACAGGGATGACTCACTGTTATTGAACTATCTGAGCCTCTGTCCCATCTTCTGTCCCTCTCTCTTACTAGGTGGCCTTGCTTCCTCCTTCACTCAGAAATTTAGTCGTCAGGCATGAGTTTGCTCAACTTCCAGATCCACACTCACCTACTTTGTCCCTCCAGTTTCAGTGGAAGAGGCATTTGTCTTCCTGCTTTAGCTTAATTACTTCTCCTGGGCTCAGAATCTTATTCCTGCCCCTGTGCCCTGGGAAAACCTACAGGTTCCCTCTCTACTGCTGCCTCACTTTCCCTCCTTACACCTCTCTCCATCAGTGTATAAATTCCAGAGTCTCCCATACTACAGCAGCACCAATGACCCTTCTTTCTCTTCCGTGTGGTACCTTGAGCTACTACCCTTTCTTCTTCTTCCCTTCTCACCTCTTCTCACCTAAGATGCCCCAAGGACTCTTACCTGCGGTCCATACTGCCTTATCTGTACCCACTTAACTCCTTGCAGTCTGAGTTTCATCCCCATCATTCTAAGGAAACTTCTCAATCAGGTCCTTGATGATCTTTGATTGTCAAATACAATAGATACTCCAGTTTTATTTATTTATTTATTTAGAGACAGAGTTTCACTATGTGGTCCTGGGTAAAGTGCCATGGCATCACAGCTCAGCAACCTCAAACTCTTGGGCTTAAGCGACTCTCTCGCCTCAGTCCCAGTACCTGGGACTATAGGTGCCTGCCACAACGCCTGGCTATTTTATTGTTGTAATTGTCATTGTTGTTTAGCAGGCCTGGGCTGGTTTCGAACCCACCAGCTCCAGTGTATGTGGCTGGCGCCCTAATCACTGAGCTACAGGTGCTGAGCCTATTCATTCATTTATTAATGAAATAAATATTTGTCGAGTGTCTTTCATGTCTAGGTTGTATGAGGGTCTAGGGGTACAATGAGATCTATGTCCTTATGGAGCTCACAGTCAAATGAGGGAACAAGATGCAATAAAATACTTAGATAAGCAATCATAAAATTGCAGTTGCGCCAAAGAGAGATCAACAGTGCTGTGGATCAACATAATATGGAATATAGAGGACGCCAAGAGCCAGACGACCTCTGAGCAAGATGATTTGCAGCTGGGGGGTGACCCTCGGGCAATTCATCCGCAGAAAGAGCCCGAGCCCATGGCAATCCTTAGGCACGTAGTCATTGTCTAATACTCCCCTCACTTGTCTTGTACTGTCTCAATAAAAGGCTACTGTGGAGGCTTGGGGCTACCCTGCAATCAAGGTTAGCCTGCCTCCTGCAAGCTTGTACTTCTAATCTGTGTCATGCCTGGTTCCTTCCTGCAGCGATAGAGACCAGGGCCATACGGGCTGCGACAATGGAGAACTTGCCTTGCTTAGAGAAACCCAGATAGCCTTTCCTGAGGAAGAGATGCAAGCTGAGATGTAATGGATGAGTAGAAGTTAAAGAGTTGTGGAGGAGGCTCGGCGCCTGTGGCTCAAGCAGCTAAGGCGCTAGCCACGTACACCTAAAGTGGCGGGTTCGAATCCCCAGCCTAGGCCTGCCAAACAACAATGATGGCTGCAACCAAAAAATGGCCGGGCGTTGTGGCGGCCGCCTGTGGTCCCAGCTACTTGGGAGGTGGAGGCAGGAGACTCGCTTGAGCCTAGGAGTTGGAGGTTGCTATGAGCTATGATGCCATGGCACTCTACCCAGGGGGATAGCTTGAGGCTCCGTCTCAAAAAAAAAAAAAAAAAGAGTTGTGGAGGAAGGGAAGTGGTAATACTGATCAAATTGTCACTCTGGGCCAAGCACTGGACTGTCTTAGCCTCCCTTTATAAATAAGGAAACAGAGGCATAGAAAGGTTCTTACCCTGTCCACCGTTAAGAGAGGTATGTGGTGGTATTGGACAGTCAACCCAGGCCATGAGATACCAGAGCCCATGCATGCTCCTAAGTTCTCTATGCTATTGGCTCTGAGGTTAGCTGTCACCCGTGTCATCCTTCACTTCCACTCTGCACACTCCATGTGTGTCACCACTCTGGTTTCATTCCCTCAGGCTTCACAGTCAATCTGAGCCATGTTCAGCAATGTGGAGGAGATTCTCTTCTTGGAAGCAGGTCTTGTTTTCTTCTAGATCTGCTCTCCTCCTGCTTTTTCTGTTTCAGTGAGTGGTATCACCATCCACAGACTTTCCTAAATCAAGTCTTGACTCTCTTCTTTGCTCAGGCCCATACATCCAGTAAGTTAATGTCTGAGCTGTTTTTTCCTCTGGAGGAGCTATCAGAACCATCTGCTTCTCTCCATTGCCCTAATTTAGGCACCATCATCTTCCGCCTTTACTCAACATTTCCCTAATGTGTCTTTCTCCCCTCTAATCCAGTTCCATCCCTGTGGTTAACAGGATGGAACACAAATCAGATCCTATTACTCAGCTGCTTAAGACCCTGCCCTTTGGAAAGCTATGGGATAAATATACAAGCCCTTCTCCACCCTCACAGTCCTGGTTGTTCACCTAGTATTCTCACTGCCAATGATGCCCATGACATCCATTTCCCCACTGGCAACATAGTAACTCCTATTTATTCTTTAAGACTACACTCAGACAATACTTTCTCTTTGAAGCCTTCCCTAATAGTTACTTTCTTCATGCTATGTTCCTTATGGTGTATATCTCTATTATTGCACATATCATGTAATATTGCAATTATTTGTTTATGTACCTACCTTTCTTGGGAGATTCTGAGCTCCTTGAGGTGGGAGCTTATTGATTCATCCTGAAACACTAGGACCCTATGCACAGTGTCTGGCATAGAGTGGGTGTTAGTGAATGATTCAGTGACCAAGTTAATGGGAGGAAGATTTTTTTTTTTTTTGAAACAAAGTCTCACTCTGTTGCCTTGGGTAGAGTGATGTAGTGTCATAGCTCACAGCAACCTCAAACTCTTGGACTCAAACGATCCTTTTGCCTCAGCCTTAGTAGTAGCTGGGACTATAGGCACTCGCCACAACGCCTGGCTAATTTTTCTATTTTTAGTAAAGACATGGTCTCGAACTCCTGAACTCAAGCAATCCACCCACCTGGCTTCTCAGAGTGCTAGGATTATAGGCATCTGGCCTGGGAGGAGGATTTAAAGAGACTATAGGAGAATGTCTGGAAAGAGAATGAGAGATGGGGGTAGATGGGCAGGGCAAGTGTGGGGTAAGAGAGGTGGGTAAGGGAAGGAAGGCAAGGGAGATAAAGTTGAAAATTCCTTTTGCTTAGTCAATCTGTCCTTCATGGTCAGTGAGAGTCAGAGGCCCCAAGGGTTTCAAAATGTAGAAGCTCTTAAAAGATAGAAGCTCCATAACTGCTTTCCCCCTCAAAATATCAAGTGTTCACAGACCTGGTGGGATATAGTGGGCAGTGACCACATGAATGTAACCAGACAGTAAAATCCCATGCCTAAAAACACCCACAGACATATATACAGGCCAAGACAGCTAGCCAGCCATGTGCTCCTGGAGGGTCCCTAGCAGCCCCCCATCCCAGAGCCCCCTGCAGGAGTCTCTGTTGGCCCACCACCACACCTGGAACCCCTGGGCTGCGCAAGCTCTCTCTCAGCAATTTCCCTACCCAAGAAAGCTCTAAGGGTTTCAATTACCGGCGCGTGGGATTTAGTGCCCTGGGCTTCTCTGACTGGAGGAGATTTATTTGAAGGTTTAGTGTCGTGGAGAATTCACGTCTTCACTCCCAGGAGCCCAGCTTCCGTCCTGAGCCCCTAAATCAGGAACCAAGATGGGCTATTGTCACTTACCGCATTAGCCTCGTTAGCGGACCAGGAGGGGTGATTAATAGCAATGCACACACAGCCATCCTGCTCGTTTGCAGCTCCCGCTGCTGCTGGTGACCTGGGGAGGGGTGGGGAGTGGCTGGAATTGCTCTGGGATAACTTAAGGCTCTGGGTTTGGCCCCCTCCTCATGGCCAGGCAGGGAAGTCCATTCAGCCATTCTAGATCTGGGGGCAGTTCATCAATGAGCAAGCCTAGTCAGAGGGCACAGCTGGAGACCCCTGGAGCCGAACTTCTGGAGGGGGCTAGAGAGAAAGCAGAGGTACCCCAAGGGGCTGGTTCTGGAATAAGGCCTGGAGTATATGCCTACGTGCAGAAGAGAGCTGTGGGTGTGGGTGTGGAGTGGACGGAGGATGGTACGTGTGCAGGAGGTAGGCAGGTGCATGTTAATTTCATTTCCAAACACTTTAAGCGCTTGCCATGGGCCAGTAATATTCTAAGAACGGGAAATACAGCACTGAGGACAGACAAGGGCCCTGAGAAGAGGAGCCGCGTGTGTGAATGAGGTACACGTGAGTATGTGAGAAAGAGAAGTGTGTGAGGGAGAAATCAAAAAATGCAGTTGAGAGAGAGAGAGGAGTGAATGTGTGAATGTGGGAGGGAGAGGCCTGGACGAGAGTCAGAGGGGTGTGAGAGACAGAAAAGGGAGTGTATTTTCTGTTGTTTTTTTTTTTTTTTTTTGCTTTGTCTTTTCGATTTTTCCCCTCCCCACTCCTTTCCCCTACAGAGTTTTTAAAGTCAGCCTAACCTCGGCTTGAATTTCAGTTCTGGCTACTTCATTCATTTATTTACCCATTCATTCATCAAATCATTACTGAGCATCGACTTGTACTGTCCTATGCCTTGTTTTTCTTCCCTATAACCTAGAGATAAAAATTACACTTGCCTACCAGGGTGGTTGGGCTAACTCAATGATGTCATTTTTGTAAAATGTCTTTCAAGAGCATAGAATTCAGAGCTAGATGTGCCCTCACATGGCACTGAGAATACAGGTCAACAACTGGTAGCTACAGAGCTAGGGCTCTTCTGCCAATCCTGTTTCCCTTTCTCTCTCAATCACAGCTGAACCATAGTATTAATTATTAGAACCAATTGACTGTTTAGACTCTGATGTTTTAACTAATCACCACTAATGGCAGACACTGGTGGGCAATCACATTCATTTAATTCTCTAGCAAAACCCTTCTCATAGTTGAGAGCGGGCTAGCCAGAGGAGTTCCAGCAATAACTGGGTTTTGGGAATGACAGGAGGGGGATTGGTGTTACCTAGAACAAGGCCCTCCTCTCCTCCCTGGGAGCCTTAGGTGAGCCAGGTTACCTGGGACGAGTCAGTGAGCCTTGCCTTGGAAGAGGGTTGGCTTCCTTCCCTCTGCTCTTTGGCTTCAGCCTCCCCTTTTGACTTAGAATCCAATCATGGGAGTCTCCAGCAACTGCCACCCTAAAAAGATCCCAGAAATACACTACCTGCTCCCCTGCCTTTTTAATCGTTGTCCCTCCTAAAAATCTGCTTCCAGGAAGAGTCAGTTAGGCATAGGTTCAAACCCTTCCCCCTCACAGGGCCTCAGCTTGATGCACTCTGTGCATTCTGCCTGAGGGTTTACAAGAAGAGGGCAGACAAACACGTTGTCTGAGTTGCTGAGTCTGGAGAGAACGCCAGATCTAGGGATGTGAACTTAGCAAGTGTACCAGAGGAAACACCTGCTTACTCATCCTGCCTTTTTCACACTGGGTCCCAGAGCCCATCCGATACATAACCCTGCCCTGCACTGAGCCCTGGTCCATCCTGTGCCTGCTCCAGCCTGGCTGGGGGTGACAAACCCCCAGAGTTCAGGAATGCCTGCTTCAGGGTGCACCTGCAGGCCAGGCAGGGCTGGACCTTAGGGCCCGGGCGTCCGGGAGGGCAGTGGCCTAGGGGCCCATGGCCAGCAGGTGTCGCTGTGGCTCCAGCACTGGGAGGGGGGTGTTAGGCAGGGGCCCTGGAGCAGACAGAGGTGCTGGGTGCCCCTTGCCTCCTGCCCCTATCTCCAGCCTTCGTGTGGGTAAAGCCTTCACCAGGGCTTCTCACACCTTAAGTGTACGTGGAACACTTGAGGTTCATTTACAAAGGAAGATTTTGATTCAGTAGCTCTAGAGTGGGTCCCAAGATTGTGCATTTCTAACAAGCTTCTAGGGGACACTGAAGCTGCTGGTCTATGGACTGCCCTTTGAACAGTAGGGTCCTAAGCTCCCTGGTGGGGTGCACTGGCTCTGCTCTCTTCCAGTGCCAGTCCTCATCTTTACTCCTATGTTTTTAAATAAAACTCAAAAATCAGAGATCAGGTTTAACTATGAGAGAGCCCCTCTTTTTTGGAGTTGGGCTTAACTAGACCAACATGAAGAGGACAGTTTCTAGAGACGCTCTAAACCCAAACCTAACCCCAGTCCTCTGAGCCAACGCAGCCCTACTTCCTAGCCCAAATCTTAATCTTAAATCTAAATCCAAATCCGGTCCTAATTCTCCAAATTAGCCCCAGTTCCCAATAGGCTAGCCATTGCTTCAGTCCTGTCTCAAGACTGAGAGCCCCCAAGCTTCTCTGATGGCCTTCCTGGTCCTCGGCCTGAGTCAGCATAGTGGGACAGCTAGAGCTGGAACCTGGATCAAGCTCTTCTAGGACTCACTCAGGCGGAGGAGAAAAGCCACGTGGCCTCTGGTTGAGAACCTGCATTCCCCAGACTCCACTTTCTATTGGGGAGAGGAGGAGTCTTGCCCTTCCTTGTCTTACCCAACATTGCTCAGACCCTGGGATGTGGGGAAGGCAGGGAGGGAGGATGTCCACTAGCCCTGCCCTGACTGCAGGTGACAAGGAAGAATTCGTGTAGAAGGACATTCTATGTGCAGGCAAAGTGCCCTCCAGGGCTTTTCTTTCCAAATCAGTTTCTGAGGGGCTTCCTCCTTCCTGTTCCTATCCCCTGTCAGGCCCTTCCGGATAACACAGAAGTAGATTCCTGTAGGGGTGATAGGTTATATGAGCCAGACTATAAGAGTTTACTTCTTCCGAGTCTGACATTTTGTGATTTTTAAGTAGGAATGAAATTTTAAATAGGAGCCATTTGGCTTTGCCCTGGAGGGCTACACACTGTGACCCACTCCTTAATTGTGGAGTGTAGGAGATGGGTCCAATTAGGGAAGAACCATGTCTTACATTGTAAGGCACTGTGTAATTAAAAATACTCCTGCATGTACCAACACACTGTTGCCTTTAAAAAGCACTCACCTCACTTCCCATCTATAAACATGTCTACTTGGAAAAACAATCTCTGCATTTATACAGGTAAAGCATCTACACATTTACAAAGTATCTCTACAGTTTTGCAAATTGCTTTCTCATCAGCTGTTTAAATAAAAAGATGTCTTTAATACCTTGAAAAGGCTACTTACTTCTTTGTGCCTCACTTTACTCATCTATAAAATGGAAAGAATAAAAGTACCTACTTTACAGGGCTATATGTAAAGTCATTTGAACAGTGAGTGCCTGATACATATAAGCCCTTTATGTTGTGTTTACTGTTATTGTTATTATCATTAATATCTTGGGATATTTACCACCTTAGATAAAAAAAATCATTGTCCAAAGCTATGTTGCTAATAAGCTTAAGAATAAAACTTTTGGGCTCCTATAGTCTGGAATTGTATTCTGTCTACTACACTGCAAACATCTGGCCCCACTAATCCTTGTCAGGAAGGAAAGGCTGACTGGGCAGATGGTGGGTCTAATCCAGGGGTCCTCAAACTTTTTAAACAGGGGGCCAGTTCACTGTCCCTCAGACCGCTGGAGGGCCGGACTGTGGGCCCCGGAACGAGTTGGCTGCTAAGCAGGCAGTGGCAGCAAAAGCATCCGGCAGGCCGGATAAATGTCCTCGGAGTTTGAGGATGCCTGGATCTTTCCCTGTCCTCTGCAGGTCTAGGGTATGGGAGGGAAGAGGGAAGGTAGCCTCAAGGCAGCCAATTAGGGAAGAACCATGTCTTACACTGTAAGGCACTGTGTAATTAAAAATACTCCTCGTGTACCAATGCACTGGGGAAATGGATGGGTTCCCATGAGCTGACCTAGGTTTCGGTCTGTGCTGGGAGAAGGTATAGGGTGTGCCTATACCCCTGCTCCTGGATTTGTTCTGTGCCTGACAATTGGGCTTCCACAACAGAAAGAGAGAGGGAGAGAGAGGATGTGCACCAGAGACACCATGGCAGCTCTGGGCCCAATCCCCCTCAAAATCTTCCTCTCCCCTCAAGCTGCACCCTTCTTATTTCCAAATAGCATGCCCTCTATTCCCACTCCTCTTGTCCTGTCCTGGTGTCTCAGTCACAGGCAGAACGTTGGGGCTGGGCTGAAGTAGGGAATAGTGATTAGATGAGGAGCCCTGGAGGGGGAACATGGGTTTGGGAGTCAGATAGACCAGATCTTTTTTTTTTTTTTTTTTTTGAGACAGAGCCTCAAGCTGTCTCCCTGGGTAGAGTGCCGTAGCATCACAGCTCACAGCAACCTCCAACTCCTGAGCTCAAGCAATTCTCTTGCCTCAGCCTCCCAAGTAGTTGGGACTACAGGCATCTGCCACAACACCCAACTATTTTTTGTAGTTGTCGTTGTTTGGCAGTCCCAGACTGGATTCTAACCCGCCAGCTCAGGTGTATGCGGCTGGCACCTTAGCCGCTTGAGCTACAGGCACTGAGCCAGACCTGATCTTGAAACCAACCGCTGCATCACTAGCCATGTGCCTTTAGGCAAGTGCCATAACCCGTTGAGTCTTCTCTTCCTTTTTCTGGGGACTGAGGGAGATAATGCCCACCTCCCCATTGCTTTTACAAATGAATGAGATGAGCGTTCATCAATGGAAACACAGGGACAGGCTGTTGGGTGGAGCTTCTATGGCCTGGGAGCAGAGGGGGACAGGGCTGACAACCCAGAAGCCTGGGGGAGACTTTGTCCATAGGCTTTCAAGTTTGTCCTCCCACAAAGTCCTGGCCCTTCCCCAGGCACAGTGGCCAGTGGTCAACAGGACAACACAGGCCTGTGTCATGAGGAAGGCAGCTGCGTGGGGGGTTGGGCTAGAGATTGTGTGCAAAGAGGGCCTGGGACAGAGGGGCAGCTAGGAGGCCCGGCCAGGCACAGCCTGTTACCAGCTGCGCAGTGGGCCTTTCAGCCCTGCCACCACCAGCTTCCCCTAGCTGAAAGGTGCCAGTCCAACCTCCCTTGCTTTCCTAGCTCTGAGCAGAGTAGGGCTACAGGAGGGAATCTGGGTGAAGTGTCCTGAGGTCTGCTCAAGGGAGAATCTTCCCTCCACCCTCAGCCCCTCTCCACGTTGATCTGTCTGTCCCTTCCTTCCTCTCTTTTCCCTTTCAATTTTATCACAACCTGTCCCATACTTAGTCCTGGAATACTCCTGAAGTTATCAGGCCAGTCCTCCATGGGTGTGGAGTGAGGAGTAGGCCCAGGCTCAGAAGCTGGCAGGACGGGGAAGGAGGGACACACAAGATACCACTGTGAGGCTGCAGGAGGACGGCAGGGCTCCGAGGGGGAGAGTGCTTCTCAGAGGAGGGAAGCCTGGAGTGTCGGATGGCAAGAGAAGAAGAGTGGAGCAATAGTTAAGGCAAAGGCTGAGGGGCAGCCCAGCAGAGCCCGTGTGGCTGGAAGGGGAGGAGGACAGAGGAGCAATGGGGTCTAGGCTATAAGGTCGGTGGGGCCTCCCCTGGGCCTTCTCTCTACAGGTGTTCAGAGCTGGGAGGACTTAGAGACAGTGTTCTTGAGCCTCTTCAATAATTAGACAGGGAATTGAGACTTGTGATTAGAATGGTCCTTGCAGAAGGACAGGCCCTGGCCAGGCCTAGACCACACCCCAATAAGCAGGCACTGGTGGAGTGGGAAGCAGTTTGATCCTTACATGTGGTGAACGTTGGTGGGAATGTTATTCCCATTTCACTGAGGAGGAACTGACACACCTGAGAGAAGTGCAGTGACACACCTGAAGTCCCACTGCCACCTGCAATGAATCTGAGACTTGAAGGGGTCTATGATCCTCAGAGGAGCAGCCCAGGCACTGTGTGCAGCCTCTTCATTCACCACCTCACGCCCTGCTCCCACTAAATTCTTTCAGTTTCTCAAATGAGTCTTTAACATATTGTCCCCTCTGCCCAGAAAACCGTCTTCCAAAGTTCAGCTTCAAGGGTTACTCTTCCAGGATGTAGTACTATCAGAACCTTCTGGCTACACCTTGTGCCTTCAAGCCCCCAAGTCTTACCTAATTGTAATTACACTTTTATTCGCCTATTTCTTCATCAGGGTCTGACATAGTGAGTGATGTCAGGTGAGTAATGAGTGGAGGGTGGACGAATGCCCCCTCCCTGCCTTCCTATTCATCTGCGCTGGTAGCAGCATGGGGGCATCGGGCTGGACTCAAAGAACAGAGATGGCCCTGAGGACAGCCCTGGGCAGGGGGTGTGGACACAGCAGGACTCCCTCACATTTAAGTTTTTTGCTATTTTTTGAGACAGAGTCTTACTCTGTCACCCTGGGTAGAGTGCCGTAGTGTCATCATAGCTCACAGCAACCTCAAACTCTTGGACTCAAGTGGTCCTCTTGCCTCAGCTTCTTTAGTAACTGGGACTACCGGTGCCTGCCACAATGCCTGGCTAGTTTTTCTATTTTTAGTAGAGATGGGGAGGGCCTCACTCTTGCTCAGGCTGGTCTTGAACTCATGAGCTCAAGCAATGCACCAGCCTCGGCCTTCCAGACTGCTAGGATTACAAGTGTTAGCCACCACGCCTGGCCTCCAAATTTAAGTTTAATGCAAGATCTGGCCTAATTCGGAAAGTATTTAGGGCTCAAAGGGAAGGCCACCGTTGGCTGTAAGGGCTCTGAGGAAAACTAGGGCTCCCAAAGTCTGAGAAGGTGGCACTGAGAGAAAGCCCCTGGAAGGACAGGGTATGCTGAGTTTTGTGGAGAGCAGAGGACTACAAGGACTATAAGCCTGGGAGCAGGGGGACACAGTGGAAGCAAAGATGGACAGAGAGAGGAATGCAGCCACTGGGGAGTGGGGGTGTGACATCTGAGCTGTGCACCCCACCAAAGGCCCTCTTGTGGGTGACTGCCTGGGAGGCTGTCTGTCAGTGGATAAGCTGGGCTGTCACAAGTCACACCTGTGAATCCTGGCACCAGGTGCCTGCTCCCTAGCTCAGGGCTTATCACAGAAAATGCATTCTCTGAGGACCACATAGGGCCAGAACCCCATGCCACAGAGTCCCATACAGCAGCTCCTGTATGCCTCCGGAAATGCCTCTGTCTCCACATCTCCCTCTGTGTTGGACACATGACCTTCACCCATTTGTCCCATGGCATTTTGCATCCTAACTTGCACCCAGGCCCACAGCCTGCACACTTTGAACTTAATTAAACCAGCCCTCTCCTTGCCGGTACCCTCCAGACCAGGAGCGCCTTGAGTGCAGGGGCTTTGTCTTAGAACCATCTTGATTGTTGAAGTTCCCAGTATGGGTGCTATTTATAAACATATGTTGAATTTAACTATTAGAAGAGACAGAGAAATATAAGACACAGGATGAACATTTTTCTTTTCTTAAGCCTGTTTCTCACACATAAAATGGAGATAGTAACTCCTATGACCTGAGACTCTTATGAAGCATGGGTGAGGTAAAGACTAATATTACCCTTCAGCCTTAAAAAAAGATGGAGACAAGGTGGGTGGATTGCCTGAGCTCAGGAGTTTGAGACCAGCCTGAGCAAAAGGGAGATCCTGTCTCTAAAAAATAGCTGGGGCTCGGAGCCTGTAGCTCAAGCGGCTAAGGCACCAGCCACATAAACCAGAGCTGGTGGATTTGAATCCAGCCCGGGCCTGCCAAACAACAATGATGGCTGCAACCAAAAAAAAAAAAAAAAAAAAAGCAATTTGGGAGGCAGAGGCAGGAGAATCACTTGAGCCCAGGAGTTGGAGGTTGCTGTGAGCTGTGATGCCACAGCACTCAACCCAGGGTGACAGCTTGAGGCTCTGTCTCAAAAATAATAATAATAATAATAATAAAATAAAATAAAAAATAGCAAAAAAAAAGAGCACAGTGCCTGTGGCTCAAGGACTAGGGCACCAGACCCATATACCAGGGGTGGCAAGTTCAAGCTCGGCCCCAGCCAAAAAACTGCAAAAATAAATAAATAAATAAATAGAAAATAGCCGGGCATTGTGGCAGGTGTCTGTAGTCTCAACTACTCAGGAGGCTGATACAAGAGGATCACTTGAGTCCAAGAATTTGAGGGTACTATGAGCTATGACACCACAACACTCTACCAAGGGGGGAAAGTGAGACTCTGTCTAAAAAAAAAAAGATGGAGACTTTCCATCTTAACCTGGATGGAGTTGGAGAACATTCTACTTGGTAAAGTATCACAAGAGTGGAAAATCAAGTATCCAATGTACTCAGTACTAATATGAAACCAATAGATGAACAACTATAAGCCCACACAAGAGTTAAACTCAAGTGGGGGGGGGGAAGGCGAGAGGATTGGTGTGATCTCACTAACAGGCACAGTGTAAGGGTACATGGTGCACCTCCTGGGTGAGAGGCACAACTATGACTTGAACTCTACCTAACAGACACAATGTAACCTAATCATCTACACCCCCATATTAATCTAAATTTTTTTTCAAAGACTAGTATTACCCCACCATTAGGAAGCGGATATTCTTGTTATTCAGATAAGGATACTGGTGACTTTCCTAAGGTCTTGTAGCAGGGAAGTGGAGGGGCTGGGATTAAAATGAATGCTCCCTGCACTCTACAGCTTCCTGGGGGAAGGGAAGTTCAGTGAGACGTGTAAGTCATGTCTGGGAGAAAGATGAGGCTTCTCATCTGACCACCTGGGTGTAGAGTTCAACCTGAAGCACACAGAGGAGCAGCGCTAGTCAGAAAGGAGAAATAGGGGAGGTGGCATGCCCTGAAGACACAGCCTTGTCCTGGGAAGCCTGGTACATTCTAGGAGGGAGCCAGACCTCAGGCCCCTGAAAGGCAGTGGGAGGGTGGCTGCAGAAGTGCTTGGTGGTAAGAGGAGCATGGGATCACAGAGTCTGAAGATGGGAGAGCCATCAGAGTGATAGCAGGAGGGTGTCCACCCCAGCCTGGGTAGTGGTGCCCAGATCCCCCAGGTACGGGTGGGGATTGGCCACCTGCCACCCTCCCCACACCTAGGCTGGAGCCCTGCTCATACGTAGCCCTAGGCTCCAGCCACCTCTGCCCCCAGGCCCAGCAGCACGCCCAGCTGGCTCACCTTCTCAATCAATACTGTGCTCTTAATGGGCCCAGCCACCAGCACCAACCAGGGGCATTAAATGTTAATTATATCTATTTGGATTTGAAAAATTTTATTACTCGAGTTAATTATGGCTAGAGTCATAAAAAGGTTTCAGAGTGAAAGGGCTGCCTTATTGGGGCCACTTTCCCCAAGACAGATTGGAAAGGCAAAGAAGAAATAAAAGCATCTGGCTCAGAGGGCGGCTGCTCCACATCCACCAGGCTGAGAGCTCTGGGCCGAGGACTCCGCATTCTGCAAGGGAAAGGCCTGAAAAGCAGCTCACCTACTGCCTGTGCCGGTGCCTGGGGTACAGGAGAGGGCAGGGCCCCCTCTCAGCAGTAGTCCCAGCAGCTCTAGTGCTGCTGTCGAGTAGAGAAGCTCCTCCACCCCCCCAGTGGCGGCTCCAGGGAAGCTGAGAACAGCCCAGCGATCAGGAGAGCAGGATGTGCCCAGGGCTCCTGTCCAAGTGGTCCCAATACTAGGACCTCCTCTAGCCCAGCCCCACCTGCTCAGCCTGATTGCTTCCTGCCAGCCCCACTTATGATTCATGGACCTGACCTTGGGCTGTAAAGTGTTCACTCTAGCGGGCATAGCTCTGGATTTACAGCCCAGGGGTCAGTTGTAGGCAATGACACACACAATAGCTCACTCACAGGGTGCCCCATCCCCAGCTCACACATAACTCTCTCTTGCACACACAGGTACGCACACTCACATCTTGACAGTGGCACAAATGCATATTCATGCCTGGGAGAGATCATACTCCCACATCTGGTAATAGGAGTTCCATTGGGGAGCAAGTAGGGTGCATGGTGCTTTACAAGCATTTGTCTAATCCTTAGCACTGCTCCTGTACGGTTAGAGAGGACAGACATCAGGCTCTTGTGTTACTTATTTTATAGAAGAGGAAGCAAACTAAGGCCCAGGCAGTTTGAGTTATTTGAACGCATGTGCCCCACAAGAGAACCAGCTCTATGAAGAAGGCGGGTGCCCCATCCGCTGGCTCTAGGGGCAGTGAGATCACCAGAGAACCAGTTCCTGCAGCTGCCTGCCTGGCCAGAGATACCATCTCTTCCTCTCTCTTTCTGCCCTGTCAGAAGAGCTGGAGGCTAGTACAGACGGGGCAGGAAGGTTCCAGCCCTGCTCCGTACTCCTCTTGCCACAGAATGATAGAGAGAAGGGGGAATAAGCCTTAAAATAGTTAAGAGAGAGGAATTTCAAACTGCATGAACTTAAAAACAAACAACAAGCAAAAAAAAAAAAAAAAAAAAAAAGAAGAAGAAGAAGAAGGAACAGGGAATTAGGGGAATTTGCCCATGTGGATAAGGCACCCCCTACCCATCTAAGGAAAGGTATTTGAAAAGGTGTAACTGGCAGAGACAGGAGGGGGAACATGTCCTGTGTGCACCTCCCAAGTGGAGTTACTCAATGGGCTTTAAGTTATCATCACTGGTGTTACTATTCTGTCACGGAGAAGGCCACATAAAAGGAATTGGCTCAAATACTCTTTGTCTCCATTTTACTTCCATTTTCAGATTGTCTTTTCTCCAAATCCAGTGCCTAGTGTCCTCTAGAGCCAGTTCCCCCTGTCCTCAGCAGATGCCTCGAACTCTTGGGTATTCCTCCAGCTTTTGTATTTTTGTCCCTAGAGTGGTCTCTTCTCCTCTGTCTTCTAGCTGTGTGTGACTTTTCTCTTAAAATGATCAGCCCTTCCTCGGACCTCACTACTTCCTAACTCCTGCTTCCTAATTTTCCCTCATCTTCTAATCTGCCTCCTGGAATAAGGGTCTACACCTGTAGTCTCATCTCCTTTTCCACTGCTGGGATGGAGTGCTTGTCCCTGACAGTGTCACCCCCGTGGGGTCATCCTCAGCAGTGCCCTGGGGCCCCTGGAAGCCGTGGCCTCTTCCTTACAGCATCGGGCTCTTCCTCAGTCCTCCTACTCTGCCTTTCACACTGGCCTGTCCTTGCCTTGTCTGACACACCCCTCCCACTGACCTGACACCTGTATCCATCTCTTCTGCCCAGTTCCTCTGTCTCAGGGATCACTACTGTCCTCTTTGCTCTTGGGGGATTTATCTTCCTCTCTCTCAGTCTTCAACTTTGCACAACTCTCTGCATGACTGCCAAGCCCACTTGCAATCTGATGTCTGTCCTGGACTCCATCCTGACTTGTCAACTGCCGAGAGGACGAATCTACTTGGATGCTCTTTTGTTGCCTCAAATGAGACAAACTGCAACTGTAAATGAGTATCTTCCCTTCACAATGGCTTCCTTTTCACCACCCAATCTCTACCTGTTCAGTAACTCTCGTCTGGTCATTAGACTCCTGAAACATAGAACTACTGATTAAATTTATACATCGAGTAAATATTTTCCAGGTAACTAGCATATAGGCAGGAAGAACAGGTGGGCAGCATGATGTGGTTTGACATAGTTTGGAGATTTGTTCCCTTCAAATCTTATGTTGAAATTTGATCTCCAGTGTTGCAGGTAGGGCCTGGTTAGAGTGTTTTGGTCTTAGGGGCAGATCCCTCATGACTGGCTCAGTGCCATCCTCATGGTAATGAGTGACATCTTGCTCTATTGGTTTCTGCGAGATTTCATTCTTAAAAAGAGCCTGGCACCTCCTCTCTCTCTTGCTTCCTTCCTCTCGCCGTGTGATGCCTGCTGTCCTCTGCCTTCCACCACCAGTGGAGGCTCCCCAAAGCCCTCACCAGTAACAGATGCTGGCGCCATATGCTCCTTGTGCAGCCTGCAGAAGCTTGCGCCAAACAAACCTCTTTTCTTTATAAATTACCCAGCCTCAGATATTCCTTAATAGCAACTCAAAAAGACTAAGATACCAGCAGAGTGAAGGTTTTGGAGTCAGATAGGTTTGGGTCTGTGTCTTGGCTCTGCTGCTTGTTAGTGGTGTGGGGTTAGCCAGAGCACTTGCTG
Organism: Galagoides demidoff; assembly: GCA_963574575.1. Lineage (NCBI taxonomy): Eukaryota > Metazoa > Chordata > Mammalia > Primates > Galagidae > Galagoides > Galagoides demidoff. Next base: position 67,866 of record CAUYQV010152765.1, read on the forward strand.
GGCACCATACACTGACTGAAAGCCTTCACTTTATAATACACTCCACCCTCACAACAGTCTTCCCAACAGTGTAATGATTATCCCATTTAAGAAATCAGAAAACCAGAACAGAGAGGTTAAGGAAGTTGCCCAAGGTCACACAGCTTAGCAAAAGGCAGAGCCAAGATGTGAACCCAGGTGGGCTGGCAGAGACTATGCTTATGACAGCTTTGCTATACTTAACCTCCCAGGGGCTCAGTTTTGTTCTGTTTTCCTTCTCTTGTGTCACTGGCATCTAGGAACCCATTAAATATCTGTTGAGTAAAAAGAGTATAAGTAAATGACCAAAATGCAGCTATTGGATCTGACAGTTAAGCAGTTGCTGACCTTGGCCAAAGCAGGGTCAAGGGAAAGGTAGGGACCTTGGTTAGAGCTGCTATGGCTTAAAGAATGCATGGGAGGAAAGTAGTGCCAACAAGTGTCAAGTGTGAACAACCTGTTTCAGAACTTGGAGAGAGGAAAGAGAGGGACTGGGGTTGCTTCAGGGAGCACAGGGACTGGGTAATGATTGTTATGTAATTTTCATTTTAGTGTCTAGAAGAGAGCTAGAGCTCAGATGACAGACTATTACTGCCAGAGAAAGGCCTGAGGGAGGACAGGAGAAAATGGGACCTCAAGTCCGGGGGAGGAAACCATCCCTATTCATGAGGGACACTGATCTGTTGGAGAGATAGATGGGTGGAAATAGACAATGAGAACCTTCCCAGGGAAAAGCTGGGCTGAAGGAAACCCCCAGAGGCTGGGGTAGCCAAGAGAAGGGAGATACCATCCCAGTACTTAGTACCATGTTTGCCTGAGTGTGGTGGCTCTTGCCTAAAATCCCAGTGCTTTGGGAGACTGAGGCAGGATCGCTGCTTGAGCCCAGGAGTTCAAAGCCAGCCTGGGCAACATAGCAAGATCCTGTTTCTACAAATTTAAAAATTAGCTGGGTGTGGTGGCATGTGTCTGGGAGCTACTCAGGAGGATCACTTGAGCCTAGGAATTAGAAGTAACGATGAACTATGATCATGCCATCCATCCAACCTGGGTGACAGAGCAAGACACTATCTTTAGAAGAAAAAAAAAATGCCATCTTTGCCAGGAGAGCCAGGTGGCCTGGAAGGTAAGGCATTTGAGCTTCTCTCCTCTGCCCTTCCTCAGGATTCCTAGTGTCAGCTACAGAAAGAGGAGCTTGGGTGACTGGATTAGAAATGTCTTTCCCAAGACAAGCCAAGAGGAGTGATTTGGGGGCTAGCAATCCCTGAGTCCCAAGTCCCAGTCCTGCCTATAGGATCCTCCAGCATCCTGACAACCCCAGGGGATCCCACCTCTATTTGCAGGGCTTAGGCCAACTAGACTTTCCTTGAGTGAAGCAATAAAAGGGGAAAATCAACATCCCAATGATCTTGTTTATGGTGCTAAGTAAGCTGTACAGCTTAATCCCTACGAGGTTAATGAATTTACAACTTGCTTTGGAATTTGACAAGGGCTATAAAAGAGGAATGAATTGCTCTGAGCTGCTAGGATTGGACTAGCATGGCCTGGCCCTCCTTTGTGAAGGAAGGAAGAAGATTTAAGTGGTGGGTTCATGGCCCATTGTCTGGGTTCCGAATTGAGTGGACCAAAAGAGAGACAATCCAAGGGCCAAAGGATACTTCCTGTAACCGCCTGGTTAGGACAGAAGGCTGCTGGTGCTGGGGCCTCCAGACCTTCAGGACCTTGGAAAGTCACTTACCCTCTCTGAGCCTCTGTGTTCGTCTTTAAGAGATATCCTACTACCTACCTCCTGGCATAGCTGTGAAAATGATGTGAGATAACGTAAGGAAATTAGTGCTGGGTTTCGTATAGAGTAAGTCCTCAATAAATGTTAGTGCCCCAAATTATCATTTCATTCTGTCTTAAATCATAATTTGCTTTCTACGTGTCTATGGCTCCCACCATTTATCCGTCCATTGAGAAATTCAATAAATCTTTATTGAGAAATTAGACTGCATGCTGGGCCCTGTGTCAGACACAATTTGGAGTGAGACGCCCACATCTTAAAACACGTTAAAGGGAGATCAGTGCCAAGAAGCAGGGATGTCCAAGTTCCCCTGAAAGTACAGGGAAAGGAGTGGCTGAGCGTCTAAGTGGTTTCAAGTAACAGCTTGTCCTGACAGAGCGCTCAGCATGTCACAGAAGACTTTCATGTGCATTCATTTTTTCGATTCCCACAATAATGTAGCAATTGGCCACATTTTCTAAATCAAAAATTAGATCTGGTGTGACCACATGGTATGAAAATAGGTCAAAACATTTGGAAATGAGACAGTTTAGAAAACCTGGGAGGGACATGGTGAATTTCCCTTCAAGAGAGAGCAGGGATTTCTAATATCTCTGTTCGGACAGTCATGAAAATGAAGATAAACTTGCCACTGGGAGAACTAAGACTTCATTTCATTCATTCACCTCTTACTTCACCAGTTTGCCAAGGCCAAGGACTGTGCTACTAGAACCTGATACAGAACTGCACAAAGATTAGGGCTCAATAAATGTTTCCTAGATGAATAAATTAATCTTTGTATAAATGTATACAGTTCTGCTCCTGGGAGGCAAAACTTCTCACAAAAGATATCAACAGTCAACATTTTATCTTCTTTCACTTCCACCCTCTTTTTTTTTTTTTTTTTCCATTTTTTTGAAACAGAGTCTCAGTCAACCCTGGGTAGAGCGTTGTGGCATCATTATAGCTCACAGCAACCTCAAATTTTGGGGTTCAAGCAATCCTCTTGCCTCAGCCTCCTGAGTAGCTGACACCACCAGCATCTGCCGTAATGCCTCGCTATTTTTAGAGACAGGGGTCTCACTCTTGCTCAGGCTGGTCTCGAACTCCTGAGCTCAGGAGATCCACCTGCCTGGGCTTTCCAGAGTGCTAGAATTACAGTTGTGAGCCACCATGCCCGACCACACTCCCATCATCTTTTGAAAGCCCTCTAGCCAGGGTGGCCAAGGACTCCCATTTTGCCAGTTCTGATGGTAAAGTCTCAGTAACCCTCATCAGAATCTACTGGAAGCAATTTTAGCACCATAGATCACTCCCTTCTCCTTGAACACTTATTTTACTTGGCTTTTGGCACAAGATACTCTCCCTCACTGGACATTCCTATGTGCCTTGCTAGAGGCCCCTCCTTTTCTCAGCCTCTAAATACTAGATGGCAAGAAGAGACAAATACGGGCAGCGTTTGAGTGTGGGCCTGCTCTGCTTCTATGGGTTGCTTGTATCTCAGGCCTTGCTTATGGTGCATCTCTTCCCTGTTCCCCTCATCCAAGCTCACCGGCTTTGTGGTCCCCAGCTCTAGCTTCTTCAAAGCCTTCTCTCTTTCTCTGATGGTCCTCATTCTTCCACTTGGAAACCAGAGTTCTTCTGTGATCTATGGATGACTCTCTTCAAGCAAACCAAGAGCCCAAGAATCTGGAGAAAGAGATCCCATTTCGCTGCTAATGAGATAACTTCCCACAATGAGCAATGGGTGTTTCATGCAGATGGCTACACCAATAAGAGGCCACACTCAGGAACTGGAGGAGGCACAAATGCTGGCACTGGCAGGCCCATCCCTTGGCCACACCAACGCCAACATGGATAGGTAATGCCTGTTCTAATGGACTGGGTTAGTGGGCACAGGTGTCTCATACCCAGACATAAAACCCAAACACATAAAGAATTTACCAGTACAGTAAGAGAACGAGGCTTGGGCACTAGCTTTGCTAAAGAGGAAGGAATAGAACCAGCAACCTCCAGGCTCTACTCGGCCCCCCAGTGGAAGGCCCAGGATCCCGCCCCACCCCCTGGATCTTCCTGGGTTTTTTCTTCTTCATGTCCTTCCCCAACTCATAGTATCCAGTCGGTCCCTTCAGCTTTCTCCAGAGTTCCTCACATCTCCTTCCTTCTGCCTAAAGGATGCTACTTTTAGGAAAAACGCTGAAGCTTTGGTCCTTTCCCCTTCCAGAGACTCCACACCTGAAAGTCATGGTTGCCTGGCCAGAGGTTGCATGTTTTTTCCTGAATATTACCCCTCCCTACTCCTGAGACATGTGTGGGAAAGAGCTTGGCCAAAGTAGGGATTCCCCAGCAAGCACCCTTGGGAGGCCCTTAGCTCTCCTGGGAGGGTCCCTGTAGGCTCCCCACCTATCCAGCTGGCCCCACTGCAGGGGACAGGCAGCTGGGACCCGTCCTGCAGGCGTAGAGGCTGAAACAGGCTAATGAATCCTGATGGGAGAAGTGACCTTTTCCAAATGCCACATGTCATTGGATTTTATATCACACAAGGACAATGTGCCATGGGTATTAAAATCGTTTTTCCAATAGTTATATATGTGTGTGAGTGTGGTGCACAGTCTGTATGACGAGAGGAAAATCCTAATGAAGATGTCATCAAATGAACCCTTCCTTCTCAGCCTCAGACAGGCGGTCCTTCAGGACACTCCCTCTCTCAGCGCTTGGCCTAGGCTTCAGCTTTCTGCTGTGAATTTGCCCTGGCCTAGACTCTGGTGCTGGACCTAGCCTTGATTCCATTGTCTGCTCTGGGAAGGTCTACCCAGCTTCAAGGGAAGAGCAAGACCTGGAGAAGGCAGTCACCGGGGATGTGGAGGCCCTGGCAGACATTGGCGGTAGACACTCTGGTCTCCTCTCCTCAGTTCCTTGGAGAAGCTGGAGGAAGAAAGGACATATGACTAGGAGGCAGGTGTGGTACTCAGGGGCTTTCAAAATTCTAAAGGCAGGGAAAGAGGCTGGATTTGGAGCCCAGAACCACAGACTGTTAAGCCTCAAAAGTTCTCCTGGCCCATCCTATCCCCACAACCTTCCTGCAGGTGGCTTGCTTGAACACCTCCAAGGTCAGGACACTCCAGATATCCCCAGCTAGTGTTGCTGCTTGGAAGAGCTTTGGCTGTTCAGAAAATCTACACACAGCTTGAGTTAAAATCTGTTTCCCTGGAGTTTCCACTCACTGATCTGTTTTTAACCCATTGGGCTCAGAGAGAAAAGGTTTGTTCTCTGTCCTACACCATAGCCTTTTGGGAATCTAAAACAAATAATGTCCCCTAAAGTCTTTTCTCTACACTGAACATCCTTAGTCCATTCAATGACTCCCAGTACACCCGATTTCAAGTCAGGATTGACCCCCAGGCATTCTAGTTCTGTTCCACTGAAAATGGTGCACTCATTTTCTATTGTCATGGCGGGAAAGGGGAAGAAAAGCATGAGATCTGGGGTCAGAAGCCCAAGGTTCAAGACCCCAGTCTCATTATTTAATAGCAATGAAAATTTGAGTAAGTTACTTCAACTTTTTGAGATTCAGTTCCTTTATCCTAACACTAGATTAAGGGACAACTTTCTCATTGGGACAACTTCTTCAGGATGTGGTCCAAGGACAGCCCGGGACTTCAGTGGAGACCTACTTACATAGAGGAGGTCAGCAAAAATCAAATTATGAGGAGAGGGGCAGAAAGAATTAATAATATCCACAAATAGCTGGCTGTCTTGGACAAGAGCTGCAAACTAACAGGCCCAAAGTCCTAGTAAATAGCTTGAAGCCTGCAGTTTGTCCCCATTCTTGCTCTCGTGCTTGGACAAACAAGCCCACATGTAAGAGGCTGCTTGCCTCGGTGACAGAGCCACTCCCTTCTTAGGCCCCATGGCACCAGAACTCTAGCATCGGAGCTCAGACTGGGGTTTGCCAAGTCCAGGGAGAGATTAACATCCAGCTTAGCAGTACTTGCTGAAGCAACTGGTGCTGATCCCACAGTGGCTGTCTTTTTATTCAAAATATGCAGTTAATTTACCTAATTTACCAGGTTACAAGGATTACATGATTTTATAAACGAAAACACTTAAAACAAAGAATGTTGAGCACACAGTAAGCACTCAATAAATATTAGCTATTATTATTACCCCACTCCCAGGACAGTTGTGAAGGTCAAGAATGCTAAATAATAGGAACGTGTCATTCTTGGCAAATGATCAAGGTCTGTGTTCTGGGATTAGAGTTGTTGATCAGAGCCTGTTCTCCCAAACTGGACACAGTCCTCTAGGTGGACTGACCATTAGCCTGATCAGTGCAGAGCAGAGCAGAATTATTTGTCTTGTCAAATAACTTGAGGATCCATATGACATCACACGCATAGGGGTAACCATAGCACACACTGGCCCTTCTTCTGAAAGTACCATCAAATAACTACCCAAAACAGCAAAGCTTCTCTTTAGTTTAGATTCCCTTCCTTCTGCATGTACTCGAATTCAGATATTTATCCCAGTTGCATTCATCTGGCTGGAAGAATCTACCCATTGTTTGAGCCAATCAAGCTCATTTGATATTCTGATTGAGTCATTTTTCTTCCTAGAATTGCGTCTTCTGCAGGTATCATCAGGATGGTTCTATGTCATTTGTGAAAATGCCCTACTTCAGATCTAGTAGAGAGAAAACACACCCTCTGCCTGGCAGCCAGCTGTCTCGGGTCTTCCTTGTTTACCTGGTAAATTCATTCTCCTTCTTCAAGACCTGACTCCAATGTCAACCTTCTTTGAGAACTCCTATATTAATATTTGATTTAAAGAGCATTTGACAGAACACTTCATTCCAACTAGGATGGCTATAATCAAAAAGATAATCATAAATGTTGGTGAAGATGTAGGCAAAGTGGAGCCCTCATTGCTTGCTGGTGGGAATGTACAGTGGTGCAGCTGCTTTGGAAGACAGTTTGGCACTTCCTGAAAATATTAAATATAGAGTCACTGTGAGGCCCAACTGCAATTCCACTCATAGGTGTATATCCAGGGGAACTGAAAACACACATCCACACAAAAGTGTGTATGTGTCTGTTTGTTCACGGCAGCACTATTCATCATAGTCAAAAACCGGAAACAACCCAATGCCCCTCAACTGATGAATGATAAACAAAAAGTAGCAGATACATGTACATACAATAGAATGTTATGGTTATAGAAAGAATGAAGAGCTGATAGAGGCGACAGCATGGATAAACCTTGAGAATATGCTAAATGAAAGAAGCCAGTTACAAAATAAACCATATACTGTAGGATACCATTTGTATGACTGTCCGGAGTATGCAAATTTGTAGAGACAGTAGATTAGTGGCTGCTTGTCAGGGGCTGTGAAGGGAGAAGATGAGGACTGATTGCTCACAGGGTTTCTTTCAGAGGGGACAAAAGTGTTCTAAAATTAGATCGTGGTGATGGTCACATAGCCCTGGGAATATACTAAAACACACACACACAGAGACATACACATTAGTTTTATGGTATGTGAATGATACCTTAATAAGGCTGTTAAAATTTCTCTTATCAGGCATCTCATACTAGACATTGATTGGCAGTAGTGGGGCTAGAGGCCTAGGAGGGTAGTAAGGGAAAGTTCCCTACAGTGAACAATTCTTCAGCTTAGTTTTTATGGATGAGTAGAAATTAGGCAAATTAGTAGAAGTAAAGGATGCTCCCAGTAAAGAAATGGCGGAGCAACAGGCATGAGCTCTGGGGTCAGACTGCCAAGCCCTGAATCCTCACGCTGCCATTTACCAGCTGTGTGCCCACAGTAAGTTACTTAGCCTCTCTGTGGCTCATTTTTTTCATCTGTTAAATGGGGATAATTACAGCCTAGTATATATAGTATAGTATATTGTAGTATAGAGTAGTATTAGGTATAGTATGGGTTGTGGCAACGATGAAATGAATTAACACATGTAAAGTGCTTAGAATAGAGACAGACACATAATGAAGTCCCAGTAAATGCTAGCTGTGTTGGCTATTATGGACAGCACGGTTTGGTGTTCATAAAGGATGAGACAGAGCATAAACAGAGATGAGGATGGAAAGATAGATGGAGATTTATATGCAGGCAGAGAAAGACAAAAAAAGGAATACCTCCATGAAAGAGAGAAGAGAAGAAAGGGTTTAGATGGAGGTGAGAGAAGAGGCTCAAAGTTGAGGGATGTCATGTGTCCTGGTGTTCTAGACAAAGTAGGAAGTGAGAGTGAAGGGACAAAAGATGGTAGACACACAGACAATTTGAAAGACTGGCACTTGCAGTGGGATAAGTCAGTAGGATCATGTGTCTTTAAAAAAAAAATTTTTTTTTTTTGGAGACTAAATCTCACTCTGTCACCCTGGGGTAGAATGCTGTGGAGTCATCATAGCTCACAGCAACCTTGAACTTTTGGGCTCAAGCAATCCTCATGCCTCAGCCTACTGAGAGCAGCTGGGACCACAGGTGCACACCACAGTGCCCAGATTTTTAATAGAGATGGGGTCTTGCTCTTGCTCAGGCTGGTCTGGAACTCCCAAGTTCAAACAATCCTCCCTCCTTGGCCTCTCAGGGTTCTAGGATTATAGGAGTGAGCCATCACACCTGGCCCCATGGATCATGTGATTTGTTCAACTCTTAGCTATGGGCACAGAGTAGATCACAGCCATGATGCAGAGTTAATGCCAAGCAGTATTATAGAAGGACAGGAGTGGAGGAGTTGAGGATTATTGGTGTGGAAATAGTTCAGAAGAGCATTCATAGTGGTGAGTGTGGGTAAAGAAATAAGTGAGCAGAGTGTGCTGACACACTGGGGAAGAGTGTTAGAATTAGGTACTGACAGTCTTGATGAGACCAGAGAAGAGGTGTTAACTATATATAAACTTATTTGATTATTCATTCCCTGGTGAAAACATTGATTGGAAACCAATCATGTCAGGACACCCAACAGACATTGTCCTTGCCCCTTCTGATGGGAGCGGTAGAAAACTCAGGGGAAGCACGAGTGTGGGACAGAGGGATGCACAGGATGCTGGAGTGGAGCTTTTCATTTCTTTTCTTTTCCTTTTTTTTTGAGACAAAGCCTCACTTTGTCACCCTTGATAGAGTGCTATCGCATCACAGCTCAAAGCAACCTCAAATTCCTAGGCTTAAGCGATTCTCCTGCCTTAGCCTCCCAAATAGCTATAGGTGCCCTCCACAGACCCGGCCATTTTTTGGTTGTAGTTGTCATTGTTTGGCAGGCCCAGGCTGGGTTCAAACCTGCCAGCTTCGGTGTATGTGGCTGGCACCTTAGCTGCTGAGCTACAGGCACCGAGCTGTGGAGGGGAACTTTTCAAAGGCAAGACAACTTTATTCAATGTTTTACAAACTCTTTGAACTTCTTGCCTTAGGCTTTGAGGCACTGCCCGTTCTGGCTCCTTCCTGTCTCTCTGACTTCATATGTGCCCCTTAGTACATTCCAGTTACTTCCATCTCCCTATCAGCTCCTAGATCATTCCTAGTTTTTTCCCTACCTTGAGACTCTTCTCTGCATGTCTGACTCTATCTCATCTACGAGTCCTCAGCTCAAATGTAATGTCAGGGAATATTTTCCTGATCTTCCCATATAAAGAAGTCCCACCTACCATGACTCTCTATTTCATCATGCTATTTATTTCCTTCACAGTACTGATCACTCTCTTAAATATTTTGTACTTTTTTCATTGTCTGTTTCCCACCTCTAAAGCACGAGCTCCTTGATAATAGGGTTTTGTTCACCACTCTATCTCCAGGGCTGAGAACACAGAGTAGCTGCTTAATGAATAGATTTGTGTTAAATGGATGAAAGACACAGGATTGGAGATACACAAATACTTGAGGGTACTGGATGGATCATCATCTTATGGGTCCTAAAATCCTCTAAGATGATGGAAAGAAATGGGGTAGAGTGATACAAGTATACAACTGGGCAACAACCAAGAGGCCAGCAGATGACAAGGACAGGAAGTGACAAATGGTGGCCTAGCCAATGGCAAGAGCTTGAAGGGAAAAGCAATTTTCCTTCTTACATGAGTGTCAGCCTGGAGGTGGCACAGGGGAGGGGAATGAACTGGGATCTTTGGAGAATGAGTGGCTTCCACTGAAGATAGCTGTAGATGAAACAGGCCTTTGCAGACAGTTGAATTTCAGTTAAGTTGGGAATTGGAAGGAATATAAGTAAAGAAGCTGAGATTGTCGGGGGGAGTTTATTCATGGCTTTAGATGACAGAGGGGAAAAGCTCAGAGGGGAGGTGGCAGTGATAAGCTGAGGGGTACACAGTAGTTTGGGGATGAAAGTACTGAAGAAGACTGTGGGAGCTTGTACTTGGGCAGTGACCAAAGATGACTGGGATATAAAACCTTTTGGGAATGATGGTCCTGGAGTTTGAGATCAAGACTACGTCAGGGTAGAGTGACCTTGAGACAATGTTGTTCTAACTGTCTTGACTGCTTGGATCGGTTGTTTCACCCTTTGCTCTTATGTTTTCACTGCACCTTGGATATACCTCTATGTATGCACGGCAACTTGGCAAATGCTCAGTTCCTTACCCTCCTGTCAGCTCCTGGAGCCTGTCCCCACTTGCCTGCAGTGCTCAACTTTGGGTCCTTTCCCAGAAGGGAGTCTAGAGTAGAGAAGGCAAAGTGAGTTGAGGTGAGAAGGAAGGGGACGAAGGTAAGGAAGATTTCTGAGACATTAGCTCAACCCAGTTTAACCAAGCTAGCCTGCCCTAGCCCAGCCCAGCCCATGGTCAGCACAGCAACTGTCCGGCTGAAATAACAAGTCAGAGACTAAAAAACTGGCTGGTCCTCTTTGTTTACTCAGCTTTTTTCCCCTCTTTTTCTTTGGACAATGCCCCGCTGGGCTGGGGCTGTCCTGCTGGGTTGTTGCTGGGCTCCCCTGCCAAGATGCAGCCCAGCTGCTCAGCTGTTTACAAGGCAAATCCGGTTTACACTGGGGCCCATCCTGTCCTGGCTGGGCCAGGGAGCTTGAGTCAGAGCCCAGCCAGCGGCCCCTCCTAGCCAAAGGCTCCCCATTCAGGCTAGGGGGCAATAGGGTTGAGAGAGATCTTGCATGCCCAAGGGCCAGGGAGGCTCTGGCCTCAAGATAGAGTGAGATGGTATAAGGCCTGGCCCCACAAGCAAACTTTTGCCCTTAGGAGCCCCAGAGAAAGAAGAACTGCTGGAATCCCAAGACAACCATCTCTGTTCTTTCAAGTGGTGAACTTGTGACAACAAAGATGGCAGCAGCCCTCCTCCCTGCTGCCCCCCAAGTCTTCCTGGTAGCTGAAGTCTGGGAACTAATCTCAGCATTATCGCCACCCCCCTCAAAGCTGCTGTGAGGATCAAAGGAAATTATGTGTATGCAAAGACTTGAAAAGCATTTGTTACTCTGACGAAGTATTCTGTGGCAGTTTACCCAAGTGAAACAACTGATTTCCAGGGCTGAGGATCAAGTCCCTCAGCTGGCAGTTGCTCAAGGGCAGAGCTCATGTCCCAGGCAACCTGGTGGCCCGAGAGCCCACCATGGAGCGTGACACACAGTGGGGCATAATTATTTCATTTATTAAACAAACATCTCTTAAGAAGCTCGAAGACTAGTGAAACAACAGGCAATAGAATACAGTAATGTCTTTGATACACTGATTTCCTTTCCTTTGGATAAATACCCAGTAGTGGGATTGCTGGATCATATGGTAGTTTTATTTTTAGTTTTTTGAGAAACCTCCGTACTGTTTCCTATAGTGGCTGTACTAATTTACATTCCTACCAACCGGAGTATAAGAGTTACCTTTTCTTCACCTTCTTGCCAGCATGTTATCTTTTTTTTTTTTTCTTTCTTTCTTTTCTTTCTTTCTTTTTTTTTTTTTTTTAGACTGTTGCCCTGGGTAGAGTGTAGTGGTGTCATCAGCTCACTGCAACCTTGACCTCCTGGGCTCCAGTGATCCTCCTGACTCAGCCTTCTGAGTAGCTGCAACTACAGGCCTGCTCCACCATGCCTGGCTAATGTTTTCTATTTGGGGCAGAGACAGGGTCTAACTTAAAGCTAGTCTCCAAAATCCTGAGCTCAAGTGATCCTCCTGCTTTGGCCTCTCAGTGTGCCAGGATTACAGGTTTGAGCCACCACATTTTGCCATCATTTTTTTTTTTTTTAATCATAACCATTCTAAAGGGGATAAGATGATATATCCTTGTGGTTTTGATTTGCATTTTCCTGATGATTAGCGACATTGAGCATTTTTCATGTATCTTGTTGGCCATTTGTATGTCTTTTAAGAAATATCTGTTCATGTCCTTTGGCCCTACTCGACCTGACCTACATGTTTATTGTAGCACTATTTATAATAGCAAAGATAGGAAATCAGTTTAAGTATCCATTAACAGATGAATTGATAAAAGAAAATGTGATACACACACACACACACAGACAAACACACAATAGAATACTATTTGGCCATAATAAAGAATGAAATCCTGTCATTTGTAGCAAGATGGATGGAACCAGAGGTTATTATTTAAGAAAGACAGATATTGCGTGTTCTCACTTATATGTTGGAACTGAAAAAATTGATTTCATAGAAGTAGAGAGTGGAATGGTGCTTACCAGAGGCTGAGCGGGGCGTGTGGGAGAGTGTGTTGTAGGGGATGAAGAGAGGTTGGTTAATGGGCACCAACATGCAGTCAGACAGAAGGAAAAAGTTCTAGTGTTCCATAGCAGAGGAGGGTGATCGTAGTTAACAAAAATGTGTTGCATATTTCAAAATTGCTGGAAGAGAGGACTTGCAATGTTCCCAATACACAGAAAGGAAAAATGCTCAAGGTGATGGATACTCTAACACCTTGACTCGATCACTACACGTTCCTTGCATGTAACAAAATAACACATGTACCCCATAAATATGTACAAATATTATGCTAATAAATTTTTTTGTTGTTTAGGGCTGGGTAAGGTGGTTCACATCTGTAATCCTGGCACTCTGGGAGACCAAGGTGGGTGGATTGCTTGAGCTCAGGAGTTCGAGACTAGCTTGAGCAAGAGCGAGACCTGATTTTCATGATAAATAGAAAAATTAGCTGGGTGTCTTGGCAGGCACCTATAGCCCAGCTACTTGGAAAGTTGAGGTATGAGGATTGCATGAGCCCAAGAGACTGAGGTTGCTGTAAGCTATGATGATGCCACCGTACTCAACATCAAGTCAACAGAGTGAGATTTTTGTCTAAAAAAAAAAGTTGTCTGGGCATGGTGGCTCATGCCTGTAATCTCAGCACCTGGGAGGCTGAGGTAGGTGGACTGTCTGAGCTCACGAGTTCGAGACTAGTCTGAACAAGAGTGAGACCCTCATCTCTAAAAAATAGCCAGACATTGGGGGGGAGAGGTGCCTGTAGTTCAGCTACTTGGGAGGCTGAGGCAAGAGAATCACTTACCTCCAGGAATTTCAGGTTGCTATGAGCCGTGACACTACAGCACTCTACCAAGGGCGACAAAGTGAGACTGTGTCTCACACACACACACAAAATTAAAGAAAAATCAAAACCGCCACCACCACAAAACACAGTGAGAGCAAAGATCCCATAGACTGAGCAAGCACAGAGAAATTACCTTACCAGCGTGGAGGGCAGAAAAGAGGCAATAACAGCTAAGACACAGCAAACAAATGTGATTATTAAATGAAGGAAGGATGTACTTGCAGAAGCCCTGATGACCATGCAGAGGCAGGCTGAACTGGGTGCTCTCTCTTATTCCCTTGTCCCCCCAATGGTACCAAGAGCCACGCTTTAGGTTCTCAGACCCTGGGCCTGGTGAACTCTGGGTCTGGCTTCTCTAAGAAAATGTATTAAGGAATCTCAGTGAAGTCCTGGGAAACTTTTTTCTATGCTATCTGATCTTAAACTAGAGCATAAAAGGGTGTGAGATGGTATACTTATGGGCTACAGAAAGCCCCAGAAAGTGTATATTTTATACTTTCTCAATAGTAAGCATTACTGAATTAAAACTTAATTTTTAAATATAACACAAAGCACAAGGAGGAATTAGCTGGGTAAGATGGAGCAGGACACAGGCAGTTCTAAACAGAGGGGAGAGTTCAGCAAAAGACTACAGGAGGAAGAGCATGGCCCCATTGAGGAAATCCAAGTATTATAGTGTGACTAGAGGGGACAAGCACTCTGAGGGGACACTAAAGGGCAAATCCAGAGGGTAAGCAATGGTTAGATGAGAAAGGGCCTGGTAAGCCCAGTGTTTCCTGATGGGGACCTGTTCTCATGGAATTAACTGCTCTATTTTGTTGACTTCAAATTTTCTCTCTCTACCCTTGAGCTCTCTTGGGAGTATTAGGCTCTTTTATCCACCTGTCAGTAGATGCAAACTTCTCAAACGCAACCTACCCAGCATGAGGTCTCCTGATCTCCTTCCAGACGTGCTCCTGGACCTTGTTCAGGCCTCAGCTCTGTTTAGTCTGCTTTCCATTATGCCCACTTCTAGCTCCCTTTTGTGGATACTGGTGTCTTCTCTTCTCTCTGGCCTGGTCTCCTCATGGACAGACAGGTCAGTAATGACCCCTTGGTTGTTCTGATCCTAATATTTCTCTTTTCTAGATGAGGCATTCTATATGCAGGCCCTGGGAAAATTTGACCATGCAACTCTTCTCCTTCAAAGCCTTCCAAGGATCCCTGTTGTCTTAAAGATAAACAAGATGAAGTTCAAACTCCTTAGCACCTAACTTATAGGGTTCTATGAAGGGTAAATGAGATAATGCATGTAAAGCACTTGGCATATCGCCTAGGACATTTTAGGCATTCAATTAATAGAAGTTATAGCTCTAATAATAATTATATAATTTATATCATTATCATACTATGATTATATGTGGGTGATTACAAAAGTTTTGAGATATGCGAACATCAAGAAACATAAAAATCTGTACAGACAGAAACGATTGATGCCCTCCCAGCAACACTGATAAGCCCAACAAGTTGAAACTTGCTCAGGTGAATCAGAAAGGGTGCTGTCAACTGTGTTTCTTGGAAGGGAATAATGGGCCATATCATAGTCTGTCTCAACACTTTCATAGTGACCCACATATGATAATTAGCACCTGCCCTGTGCCATGTTCTGGTTCCTTTCTCTGCAGTTCTCCTACACGCTTTCTTCTTTAAGAGCCTAGAGCATTTCTATTCCAAGTCTTCACATTCTTGACTATTTCATTCAACATGATTTGCACCTGGAGGACCTTTTACCTGGCAAACTCCCCATCCTTTTTTCTCATGGTCATCTTTCCCTGAGCAGGGCAAAATTCTGTGGACAAACATCTCTCTAAGATAGCAATAGTTACTTGATATTGAAGAGAAGAAGGATAAGCATGACCTGAATGCTTAGTGGCAGTAGCTGATGGCAGAGATCAAAAGCTTCCCATGAGGCAGTGAGTCACAGTCAAGGGAGCTGAGAGGTGGCTGGGCCAGAGAACATCTGCCTGGGAGAATGGCTGGTTATGCCACTGTAGAGGCTGGTGGGTCAGAAGGAGGTAGAAGGGCTAGCAAGTAGGGTGTGCAATGTGCCAGGGAGAAATTCAGCTTGTCATTTAGTTAACAAACATCATTCAGCACCCACACTTTGCAGATGATTTAGCAACAAAAGAGGGGCTTGTTGTTTAGTAAGGAGTCAGACAAGTAAACAGGAATCTGGTACAACACGACAAATGTAATAGGTGTGGCGGGGTGCCACTGAGGCCTCAATTTCAGAGTCCCTTCCTTGTGAATTTCAGGATACAATCACATGCAGTAAATGTTCCTGAGCACCTGCTCTGTGCCTGGCACTGTGCTGGGTGCTGACACAGAGGATGGATGAGATGATTTCTGCCACCTAGTGGGAGGAGACAGCTATGTTAAAAAATGCCTCAAAGGTAGTCAGATGTCATATGTCCCCAGACAGCCTCCTTTCCCATTTAATGTGATAGGAGTCATTACCATCTAATTCCTCAAGCTAGAAGCCTGGATATTATCTCTGACTCCAAGATTTATGTTTTAGATTAACTGCAAAATATCCTGTAGAGAATGAATTGGAGGCAGGGAGACCAGCTGGAGGCTGGTGCAGTCATTTGGGGGAGAGATGCAGACAGTGGCCTGGATGAGGCTAGGAGCCTTGGAAATGGAAGGAGGTAAACTGATCTGAAAGCCACGGAAGAGCAGGATTAACAGAATTTAGAGACTGATCAGATGGAGGAGTGAGAAAGAAAGAGGAATAATAGTCCTCAGGTTTCCGGACTGGGCATTTAAGTTTATGGTACCATTTAATGAAATGAGAACTAAAGGAGGAAAGACAATGACACATTCCATTTTGGATGTGTGCCTTTTACAGATATTTATGGGGAGATGTCCAGCAGGTGGTTGCAAAGTGAGTCAAAAGTTCAGGACATTGATTTGCATTGGAGTTAAGGCTTAGAAGCCACTGGAGTACACAAGTTGCATGTACATGGGAGAGGATGAGATCTCCCAGATAAAGCGTGGACAGATAAAAATGGGGTAAAAATTCATTCATTCAGTCACTATGTTGACGGAGCATCTGCTGTGTTTGCTGGAGTAGGTAGTGAAAAAATAAGCATACGGCAGCATGTGGACAGGGAAAGTGCAAAGAAGGAGCAGGCTAAGGAAGCACAGAGAAGGACAGCACATAACTGAATGATATAAGGAAGAGAAAGAAACATGGGGGTCTGAGACGGCGGAGTGTTTCAGGCACAGGAAACAAGTTCACCTTCCCCACATGCGGGAGGCGCTTGAGCATGCAAAGAGCAGCGAGGGCTGATAGGGTTGCAGTAGAGAAAGAGAAGCAAAGGGAGCCAGCAGTCAGACCCTGGGGGCCTGCAGGCCAGGAAGAGGATGCTGGATTTTACTCTATGTGTGATAGGAAGGCCTGGAAAAGTTTGGAGCAGGGGGTAATATACTCTGATTTACATTTTTAAGGATTATTCAGTTTCCTAGGAGGAGAGCAGTTGTAACAGGACAGGAAAGGAAGAAAGGAGATGACGGCAGTGGCACAGGTGCGAGATGATGGTGCCGGTATCATGAGCAGTGGTGGGGAGAAGGGGTCTGAATGCCTTCCTCCTCCAGATATTTTGGGTCATGAGGGTAAAAACTAAAGGCAAGACACAGAGGCCAATTAGAAAGGAGACTTCAGCTTTAGCTTGTTGTGACGTAAGCACATAGTCTCCAGGACCACTCAACTACTTCACTGTCATTAGTTCAACATTAGATATATATAGAGTGCCTCCTGTGTGCAGGCCCTGTCCTAGGAGGTGGACATTTAAAATCAAATGGAACTCACAAAGAGAAAACAAGCAAGTGTAAAAAGAAATGTCACCAAAAAACTAGTCAGGGTATTGTAGAAAGTGGCAAGGGAGGGGTAACCCCAGATGGGATGTGTAAGAAAATCTCCCGTGAAGGAGACCTGGGAGGATAGCCAGGAACAAGGCCTGCATCCCTTGCTAGTCTGCCTCCCAGATTTGCTGGGTGTTCATTGAGACAATGCAGAAAAAGCACATCAGCTGAAGCAGGGACAAATGACTATCTTAACTTTGCTCATCTCTCCTCCCTATTACCCAAAATATACACCCATCGTTTTCAGCAAGACCTGAAAAAAAAAAAGCAACTCCTTCCTTTGTGCTAGGAAGTCCTTGGGGACACCACCTGCTCCAGCACCTATCTCTAGGGACCTTCACAGGATCATCCTAAGGGTGCCAGATCTTCTAGGAGCTCTTGGTGTCTTGTACCACTGCCATGTGGTGTCTCACAAACCATCATGACCCACTATCTCTTTTAGATTATGAACACCCCCTGGGACCCAGGACGGTGCAGGTAGAAGGTATCTAAGTAAGTGACTATTGAAGGAGTCTAGAAAGGAATGCTTCTTTGTCTCCTTTTCGTATCTCCCCATAACCTCCTTTCTTCTTCCCTCTCAGTTCCATCTCAGCAGCCCCCTACACCTTCCCAACAGCCTGGGGCAGCCGCTGCTTCAGAAGGTGCAAAGGTCCTGGGTTCCACCAGGGTGGGGCCTGGGCTAGCCAGTGCCCAAGTCAGCAGGCTTTGCCCACAGCCCCACCCCAACAGGCAGTGCCTCTGGCAGCAAAGTCATGGCCCTGATTCCTCTGTCTTCACGTTTAAGAACATCTCTAACTGCTCCTTGGATAGCTCAATTAGTAAAGTGAATATATTATATAAAGTCTAAAAGATTAAACTATCATCGTCAGCCCATAATTTCATGAAGAAGTCAGGGGACCGTATCCCTCTTATTAACTCTATAACAAATGTGATGAAAATGTTCAAATAGAATGTTAATGCAATGTTACGTGTAATTTTCCCAGGCGATTTTCTGCTGAAATATTTCTTTATTAATAGTAATTGAGGGTATAAATTATGAATGAGGCGATTTTCTCCTTTCAGTAGGAAAGACGTACTAATGGCAATAATTCTTTATAATAATTTTTGGGATAGTGGGGCGGGGAGAGAGGCTAGTCTAAAAACAGACAAAAGCCCCTTTCCAAAGTCTCCCTTGGGGAGATGACACCTTTGCCCCAGCCAACCTCTCTTTAGCTCCATGTACCTTCAGAATGCCCACAAATGAAGTCTTTGTTCTTCATCAATTTTCCAGAAACCTCAAGGTCTGTTAAAATGGCTGGAAGGAAGTTTTTACCTCTAGTTCTGAAATGTATCAAGTTCTGAAGCCAAACTTTTCTGCTTAGAAACTGAACTGCTGACAAGGCCAAAGCCAGTCTCCTTTGCTGAGCTCCCAGGCCCAGTCCATTGGCCCCAAACTATCTTTTGTAGGATCCTAGAAAATTCAAGTAGGAATGGCCTCAGAAACCTTCCCTTTGAATCCCCTCACCCCATTCCATAAATGAGAGACAAAAAAGTAGAGGGGGGAAGCGAGTTCTTTTAAGCCAGACAGTGTATCTGCAAGAGAGCTGGGACTCCACCCAGCTGACCTCCCACATGCCGCTTCCAATTTGAACAGTCCCCAGGACTCTCCTCAACAGACTGCGGCTCCCCTGCCTTCATAACTCCATCCTCACTTGTCCCCAGCCCAGGCATCCTTCTCATCTTCCAAGACCCAGATCAAATGCTGGGGTCACCTGCCAATAGCGGGCACATGACTCATTGGTCTTAATCACGTGGCTTTGGCTCATTTCTGTCAACAGCACTTCAGGAGGGCAAGGGCTACAGAAAAACACCTTATAAATTCTGCAGAGTGGTTAGTCTAGGGTCTTTCTGCATTCAGAGATATCCTGTTTGGCTTTTGCCCATCCATTTATTCAATAGACACTAAACAAAACATCTACCATGTGCCAGGCATTGTGCTAGGCACAGGGGTTCAAAGATGAATTTATCCAAAAAGATTTCAGATAAATCCACTGTGCTCAAGATCACAGGTGTGAAAGACAAAAACAGGTGTACAGATACATGCGAAATAAAACATGTACATGATACCTGCTTATTTCACAGTAAGTATATATTATTATTGTTGTTGTTGTTATTTTTTGGCCAGGGCTGAGTTTGAACTCACCACCTCCGGCATATGGGACCAGTGCCTTACCCTTTTGAGCCACAGGCACCGCCCCTATTATTGTTATTATTATTATTATTGGAATGTTTGTGGAACTCCAGGCAGCCAGTGTGGCTGGAGCAGAGTGAGTGGGAGAAAGAGGTGGGGATGAGAGCAGGGAGGTCAAGGCAGGCAGGGCCTGCAGGATGTGGTGGCCACGGTGAGGATTTCATCTTGACTGAGAGGAATCATCTCTGAAGGATTCTCAGCAAAGGGGTGACAGCATGTCACCAACTTTGTTAACAGGGACACTCTGATGGATCACTAGTGGATGTGGAGACTGAAGGAGAAGAAGGAATCTAGGACAAACCAGAATCCCAGCTGGGGTGACTTAGTGCCAGTTCCCTGTGGTGCCATTCACTGAATTAGGGACACTGAGGGTGGGGGAGACTTGGAGGTGTGATCACAAGTCCAGTGAATCTGAATCTCAGGGAGTCCAGGCAGAGCCTGCAGGTTCAGGGTGAGATTGGGCTCACCAAGCTCACCAAGGCCCTTGGGATCCGTAATCTCTTCCTCCCTATGAGATGAGAGTCCCGGGCAGGTTGCTTTCCTAGCCTTGGTCACCAGCACAAGGTAGGGCGTGCAGCCGATGACAGGCTAGAGTGCGCTCAGTCAGCAAATGAGTGAATTAAGGGAGGGCAGCTGCTTATGCTTAGTGGCTGCCTCAGAATTTCTCTGGATTGCTCCTAAACAAAGGGTAATCCCCCCACCCCAGAAAGGGAAGGCTTTCTCCAAGCCTCCTGAAAGATCACATGAGAGGTGTTCGTGATGCCCTCTGCACTGCTGCAGGAGAGCGACTCTTGGCGGTGTTCAGAGGGCTTCTCAGTCTATCACTGCTGGGAGGCCCTTTTCCTGGAAAGGGACCCTTTAGTTTCACGATGCTGGCCTGGGGGTTATGTGGCTGATTCTTCTCCCTGCCTCAGTGGCCCCCATAGCTGGGAATCTCACCCTCTTACTATGTCCTAATACCCAACTGCTAGTGAGAAATTCAGTCATCTTGACATGAAAATCTTGTTTTGCTCAAAATGACACTCTTCCAAGCCTTCTGTTTGGAGTCTTCCTGGTTCCCTAACAGACTCCATGAGCAAGAACATCCTACTTCCTGCACCCTGCTAAGGAACACTCACTCCCTTTTTGATCCTGTTCCTCAGAGCCCAGATTTCAGGATAGAGGGCTGACAAGTGCCTTACGGACACATTCTAGTAAAAAGTCTCTATCTGCTCTTCTCTGCCCTTTACCATTAGCAGGAATATTCTAGGAGTCCTTGGCAAGAGCAAGGGCCTGGCCCTATATAACTAGGCTGACTCAGTTTCTGCCCTCTGAAAACAGTAGGGGTGGGGGTGGGATGGGGAATAGAGCCATGTTAGTGATAATCTCTGAGTGGCCATAGCGACCTCTTGACCAAAGTGACCTCCAAGGGCATCTCTGTGTCTCCCCAAGCAGAGCCCAGCCTCCAGAGGTCTTTTCTCTCTCTTTCAGGGAAATCCATCCATTAGCAGCTGTCTTCCAAATTAGGGTAATATATGTGTTCCTGCACCAGACTTCCTACTGTGTCACCACTGGTCCTGAGCTTCTGCAGCTTCTGTTTCGGATCCATACCACTTGTCCGGAGAAACCCCAACCCAGTCTCAGACATCTATCCTTCAATACTAGGTAATTTCTAGAAAAGGAAGCCTCAAGGCTAGCCCAGGGCAGCCTTGATGGGGAACGGGAGATGGACTCTGACAGCCAGGTTGCAGACCTTGTCATCTGGTCCCTTCTGTGCTCTATAGGCTGGGACCTTGGAAACAGGCAGTCTCAGCCAGGGAGGGGTTAGAGACATCACTCACCCCCACCATCCACACTTAGTCTTGGCTCCCCTGGGTACCTTCCTTCCACCTCGGCCTCCTTCCTTGTTGAACCAACAGCTCGATCTTGATCTCTTGAACTGGAAGGTCAACTCCAGAGGGACCTTCTCTGAAAGCCAATGCTAATCCAGTTAGAGGTTGGGCTGGGCACTGCACTCCCTCTGTAGGACCAAGTGCAAGTGAAAAAATGCCAATTACCAGATGACAAAAGGGGTCCCTGCCCCTGGGGAAGGGCAAACTAGGGGGAGGGCTGGGAGGGGCAGAGTAACTGAACACCTTGCCGGAAATAGCTCCTATCAGTCCACTTAGAGAGCCATCAGCCCCGGCAGATTTATGGGCAGCGTGTGCCCCTCTGATAGATCGGACTATTTAAAGGCAGCTGAAGCCTCCATTTATATCAATGTGGAGCAGAGAGGGAGGGTGAGAGGCTGTGAGGTGGGGAGAGAGACTCAGCAGTGGGGGCCAGCCCCGAGGTGGGGTTTGGGACTAGTAAAATGGCTTCAGAGAGGAGGTAAGGCTGCTGGGAGGAAGGCTGGGTCACAGGGTATCTTCCAGATCAAGTCCCACTGGCACCTGGGGAGGGGCAGGGAAGGGGGTGGTGTTCCCAGATCTTCCAGCAGCATCTGTTTCCCGGTCCTAGCCCAGCCTCCTGGAAAGCCCAGCCAGCTAAAATGGGTAGCTCAGGCGAATACTGAAGTGGAACTCCTGATTGGATTTCTAGCTGTGCCCCATCCTCCCAGCTGCGGGGCATGCTTGCCCTCCATGCAACCTCCCCCTTGCCTGGGCTGAGGGAGGAGGAAGGGGTAATTGTGTTAGGCTGGGGCATTAGCGCTGAGGAATGGGCCTGCTGCCTCCTGCCTGCCCGTCCCCAGCCTGCACTTCCTGGGGGCAGATTAAGGGCTCCCGCAGCTCTCTGTGGCTCTGCCTGGGCCTTCCTCCCTAACTCCATTACTCCCTGGTGGAGGTGCTTGCCCGACCCATGGTGGTCCCTCTGATAATTCACCTCTCAGGAAACTCTGCCTTTCTGACCTCTCACTGCCTCTTTTCCTCCCACCCTCCCTGCTTTCTCCCCAGGCTTCCAGATCGGTACCCAACTGCTCTTATTCTCTTGGTTCAGTGGTGATCTGCTATAGTTCCCCAACATATTCCTAGGCACAGAATTAACATCTGTCAGTTTGAATTGGTTGACTCATTCATTCATTCATTCATTCTCCAAGTGGTGACCAAGCACTTTCTAAGTCCATGCCCCATGCTAGGTGGTGGGGATACAGAGTAGATTCAGGGATCATCTCTGATCTGGAGGAACTTATAATCTATGGGGCAGATATGCAAGGGAATGACACAATCAGACTTGTATTTTGTAAGGCTCACCTTTACCATGTGCTGAGTGAAGACAGATTAGTGGAGATGAGAACAGAGGTAGGAAAACAAAAGAGTGGTTCTCAACCTTGGCTGCACGATAGAATTAACCGGAAAGATTCAAAAATGCTTATGCCCATGCTACACTGAGATCAATTAAATCAGAATCTCTGGAGAGTTTTTTTGAAGGCCTCACCTAACGAGGTGATTCTAATATTCAGCCAAGGTTGAAAATCACTGAGTTAGAAGGCTACTGCAGAGTTCAGGCAAGAGATGACAGTGATCTGAACACAGGTGGCAGAATAAGGAGGAAGGGAGAGGGGAATTTGAGAAATATTTCTCTTCTAGGTTTTTTAAAAATTATTTTGGATTAATATAAGGATACATATGTCTTGGCGCCTGTAGCTCAGTGGTTATGGTGCCAGCCACATACATCGAGGCTGACGGGTTTGAACCCAGCCCAGGCCAACTAAAACAACAATGGCAACAACAAAAACAACAAAATAGCTAGGTGTTGTGGCGGGCACCTGTAGTCCTAGCTGCTTGGAGGCTGAGGCAAGAGAATCGCTTAAACCCAAGAGTTTGAGGTTGCTGTGAGCTGTGATACCACAGCACTCTACCTGGGGTGACATAGTGGGACTTTGTCTCAAAAAAAAAAAAAAATATATATATATATATATATATGGGTACATATGATTGGATTACATTGTTTGTGTTTATTAGGTGGTGTCCAAGTTGTAGTTGAGTCCTTCACTAGGAGGTGTGCCTTACACCCCTACATTGCATCCCTTTGGTGAGAGCACATCAAACCCCCTATGCCCCTCCCTCTACTTGAATTTAATTGTGTTCTTCACTCACGAGGGCCTATGGTTGATCATCTACTAGTTTCAAATTACTATTGAGTACATGGGGTGCTTGTTTTCCCATTCTTGTGATACTTTACTAAGGAGAATGTTCTTTAACTCCATCCAGGTAAATACAAAGGATGTAAAGTCTCCATCTTTTTAAAGGCTGAACAGCATTCCATGTATATACATATTAATCCATCTATGGGTTGATGGACACTTAGGTTTTTTCTACATCTGTGCAATTGTGAATTGAGCTGTTATAAATATTCTACTGCAAATGTCCTTGTGATAAAATAATTTTCTTTCTTCTGGGTAGATAATCTAATGGAATTGTAGGATGAAATGGAAGGTATAACTTTTAGCTCTTTGAGGATTCTCCCTACTTCTTTCCCAAAAGGCTGTACTGGTTTGCAATCCCACCAACAGTGTATAGTGTTCCTTTCTCTCTTCACCCATGCCAGCATCTACAGCTTGGGACTTTATGATGGGGGCTCACAGTTAACACTCTCTGATCTCCCATGCATCCACATTTCCACTATGGTCACCACTCTTAGCAGATGACTCAGTTATAATTTACATCACAGAAGAAACTGGAGCCAGTGGATAAAACCCTGCATGTTAAAAAAAAAAAAATCACCTCTGCATGTACTTGGAAGGCAGATGTCAACTCTGAATCTGCAGAGGCCAGAAGAGTTCTCCCAGGACAGGTGTCCAATGACCGCTGAATGGTAGCTGCCAATGTGGGTCTCTAACTCAGGGCAGAGATACGAAGAGAACATAGATGTGGGAGACGCTAAAGGGTTCACAGAAGAAAAGGAGCCCAAGAACAAGACTAGAAGGAACAATGGCAGAGGTCAGGAAAGGTGGGGATGGAAGAGGAAAACAGAGTAGTCAGCTTCACTCAAGGCTCTCCTGTTCTGTCATTTAAATAGCACAACAGCCTTTTGAGGGAGGTACAATTATCTCTGTTTACAGATGGTGAAACAAGTTCAGAAAGGGCCACTTGTCTATGGTGTTACTGGAGATTCAAATTTGGGAGCTAAGATCGGAAAGCCTGTCTGTTCACCTCTAAGGCGTTTTTTTACACTATGTCATACTACAGGAAACAGCAGTGTCACAGAACTGAGGTCAGAGAATTTCAAGAATGAGGAAGGAATCAATGGTGTCAAATGCAGCAGCTCCCTTTCTTCCGGTTCACCTGGCCCCACTTCCCTGGACAGCCTTGAAACAGGCGCCATCAGGGCCAGGGGAGGGAAAATAGGCACCCTTAGGTCCCCAGCTGTTGGGCGTAGGGCCCCTTCCCATCAGAACCACTGTGTCACTTCAGCCACCTCCTGTGGCAAGGGGCCCAACAGCTTAGGGGGGGTTCTGCCTCAGCTTCAGCTCAGCTCTGACAAACTCAGCCTGGCTTTGCCCTGAGGACCAAGGACCTTGCTGGGAAGATAGGGGTTGTCTTCTTTCTGCTCCAACTCACAAAAGTCTTTCATATTCAATAGGGTCCAGACCCACTGACCCCTTTTTAGAGAAGCAAACCCCAGCTTCTGCCCACTCCCTCTTCTGGCCTCTGGGTTGCCACCGCAGCACTTCATTCCTGCCCACCCCCATTCATGTCCCCTGTTCCCCCAGGGCAGGGAGCAGGTGTGATTCCTGACTGGTCCTCCAGCCCCCATCTGTGGTGGCATTGGATAAACACAAAACTCTAAGAGGAGGGGACACACAGGTGGAGGAGGGGAAGAGGGTATCCCCCTTTGATTTCTAATGGCCCAGGCAGTGGACCCTTAGAACATGGCTCAGGGCTTCTTATCGCCAATTCCCAAAGAGACCCGAGGAAGAGGGGATACAAGGAACTCCTGACTGCCTTTTTTGGGTTTTCTTGAGCTAAGCATGTCCCAGCCTCCTACAGGCCAATCTCCACCTCCCACCCCCACCAATGTCTGGGACCTGCTGAGGCTGGGGCGGACACTGAGATGATTGTGGCAGCAACATGGCTGGGAGACTGAAGGCGCTCCTATATCTTTGCTCAGGAAATGGCCTCGTAAAAGTGACAGGGAGACGCACCTATGGATGCTTGTTAAAGTTTTATTACTAATCACCTCCAAAGTCAGCAAGGCAGAGGGAAGGAGCTGAGAGATGGAGTCATCAGGCCTGGAAGCAGGTGTCAGAAGCCTCAGCACCACAGGCAGGTGCTGCCATGTGGGGTGAAGCAGCCAGTGCTCCCTACAGGGTCTTGGGACTCCCCTCTCTGCTCTGGGGGCCCCTGGGTGGGGCATTCCTGGGCCCTCTCCCCCACTTGTGAAATGGACATCTCCTCCTTTGCTTCCAGTATCTAGCAGGTCCCCAGGCCATGTTCACACCTCCTGCTGAGTCCTCTGATTTACTCCCACCCCTCCTTCTGAGAGGCACTGACTGGTCAGATGTCATACCTCTCACTTAGACTGCCCTCCAGACAGCCCTCTTCTGCTTATCACGGCAGGGAGGTTCCTTTGGGATTTGGGCCCTGCCTAGCTCTCTAATGCCATCTTCCACCATTCTCCTTCCACGGTTGAACTGTTTGAATTTCCCCTCAAACTCACAGCCTCTGCCTAGAAATTCCTTCTCCCTGAACGCTTGGTAAACATACATTCTTAGCTCAAACATCTTCAGGAAGCCTTGCCTAACCGCTCAGGTCAGCTCAGTCATTGTGCTGTCACTGGTTTGTAATCATCTGTTCATTTGCACGTGGACCCCAAAGACTGTAACCTTCTCTAGGACAGGGTGCATGTCTGACTCATTTCTCCATCCCCAGGAGTCCAACTTGGCACCCCTGTTTGGTGAACGAAGGAATTAAGGAAGGACTGTTATGATGTTGGTGTTCCACAGGATATGCGCTGCCGGAGAGTGGGGGCAGCATCATTCTCCCAGAGGTGTCCCCAGTGCTTGAATAAAGCCTGGCAGAACAACTATGGTTGAACAAATGAATGAGGATTAAATGAGATCCTGTGTGTAAAAATGCTCTGAAACACTAAAGATACTACTTTTTGTTGTTGTTCTGTTCACAGTTTCCTGCCAGCATCCCTTCTCTTATCCATTTGGTCACCACTATCTGTACCTCCAGGAGCCAAAGTGTTCAAGGCGAGAAAGAATCTGAAGATGGTGGAAAACCTGGCAGGTGTTTTCCTTGTTTGGGAAACAGTGCCTGCCCCTGAGTTATACCAGGACTCTGCTTCTCCCAATATATCTGAACTGGGGAGAGGAGAAGAATTTTTACTCATTCCATCAGCCACCAACTAAACGTTATGTATAAAAAGCCCTTTGGTGGGCCATGGTCCATGTTAGTGCTGGGGACACATAGAGATTTTGACCTAGTTCAGGGCTGAATTCCAACTCTATGAACTCTCACCTTGTGTCAGAAGGTGACACTGTCATCAAGTGGCTGCAGCCCCTTTCAAACCCACCTCGCATCAGAGCTCTGAGCTCTGCCAGGACTACCTCTCAGGGGCCCCTCGGCAAGCCTCAGTGCCCATCCCAGAAGGCCTGACTAGGGGGAGCTCTGGGTTGGTGGTGGTGTCTGCCAGAGAGAAGGCAGGTGTGGGGTGGCTTCACCGCAATTTTCTGCATGGGCCCATTCTTCCTGACAAAGCACAGGTCTTGTCTTCATAGTGGGCAAATGGACAGGGTCAGAGTTCTTCAGAAATGATGTTCCTGGGACAAGAAGAGTGACACTGATGCAGAGAAGGGAGCATTCTCTAAAGTGGGCTGAGTCCCCTCCATCCACTGCCCCTCAGATCTAGCGCACCTCCCTCATGGGCCAGGGCTGTGGCCCCTCTTGCCAATAGGTGCTACTCATGGGCTCCTGCCCCCTGCATCTCCTCTTGAGCTGCTCCCTGCCTCCTCCGGGGGAGCTCGGCCTGATCTCTCGGTGCTGCCTGCCCTCCCTTCCTCCTCCTCATCTCTATATATCTGTCTAATGAACATTTCAATAAGCCGAGCACAGCTTTTTCCACTTAATAAGCAGAGTGCTGACTTCATTGCGGGTTTGCTCTTCACTTATCTGTTCAGGGCCTTAAATCATTCCCAGGAAAAAGCTTAGCAAAGGGAAACCTGGCATCCTGGCTGCTGGCCGCTCCTGTCAGCACCTGCCCTGCTGGGGCTGCAGGAAAATCCTGCTTCCACAGAACAGCATAGACGTGCGAATAAAACTCTTGGGACAGCCAAGAGAGTGCAAGGCTAAGGGCTGGGGCTAGTGGGTGTTGGAGTCAACACCACTGAAGGGGGTTCTGGAGCCCTGGGAAATGGCAGAGCTCCGGGAGGGAAGGGCAAGTTTAGGAGCTTCTACTATGGGTTAGGCGCTGGATTAGGTTCTAGGGATGAAACAGTGAACAAAACTGCCACTGTCTCTGCCCTCATGGGCTTGCTTTCCAGCAGGAAAGGAAAGCATTATACAGACAATTGCCTAAATAACAGCTGTGTGGGACAAGGCCAGGTGTTACAGGAATGAAAGATCAGGGCTGGGGAAAGCTCCCCTTAGAAGATGGGGCTTCAGGTAAGGTCTGAAAAGATTAGGCTAAGACAGGCGACAGGTAACCTGGGAGAAACCAGAATAGTCCAATAAGCGATTACTTTCACCAGGGCTATTTCATGTTGTGTTAATGATTACATGTTGAGATCATGTAATGTAGTGGCAAAGGACACAGGCTTTGAAGTAAGACACACCTGAGTCTGAATTCCAGCTCTGTGAATGAACTTACTCGCTGTGTGATCTGAGGGAATCAAGTTAGCCTCTCTGTGCCTTCATGTCTTTATCTGTAAAGACACTCACCTTGCAAAGCTATTGTAAGGATTAAATGTGATACTCAGTATAAATGGCGTATATAAAGTACCTGGCATACAGGGAACGTACTGTGAGAAGTATTATAGATGCTAGTGTTAACAGCGTTGTCAGGTGTGTTTATTTCTTTCCTGAAGCCTACTATGAAGTCCTTGAAGACTTAGACAAAGTCTGGTTAGATAGGGAGAAATGGAAGAGATTTTGATATTTCACATAGTGCCAAAAAAGAGTCCCTGGGCACCCAGCCAAAGGTAGAGCCCTTGGTGTGCATGTGTGCATCCTTATATATGGGGGGACAGCATGTGGAGGCTGTTTTCCAGCATCCTCCTGGATCTAGTGGGCATGAAGATTTCAGGGCAAAAGAGTACAGACTCAGTTAAATGTGCACAAGTGCAAGGCAATGCCTTTTGTGATGAACACATCAAAATCTGCTCACCAGGGCTCAACTCTGCATGGTCAGCCACGGTTCTGGCAAAGGACCTGGAAATCCTTCTTCATTTAGACAGTTCCCTGAGGCTCTTGGCCAAAAGGCTAAGAGAACTGTGAATAAGATATCAAAGAAGAAAGAAAGCATACTCCTTGAGGCCTCCAGCTGGAGCAGTCCTACCTGCAGGGCTGTGTCATTCTTTCCTGTCCTGTGGAAGATCCAGGGGGTGCAACTCCTTAGTAGGAAGGGCTAAATGACTCACTCTCCAGTCTGGAAATAGAAAGGCTGCTGGGGTACGTGAAGGAAACCACAAACTGTGGTGAGAAGGTGACTAGAGATATAGTCACAAAATCCTGAAACCATAGGCAAAGTGGGTTTGCTTTGGAATTTGAGCACCTTTGGGATAAATAAAGGCGATTGCTATTTTATACAGTGGTCAGTAAACTTAAGAAATTCATTATCCCAAGTGGTGGGTCGAGAAGAAAATATAAATGAATTGAAAAGCGTTTGGACAAATATGTGACAGGTAGTCACTTAATCAGGGTTTGTTCAGTGAATGAAGGTATGAATATGGTTGATACTGGTTTTCAAGGTAACTCAAGTCAACGCAATAAATATTCACACATGGACAATTAGAAAATGGTGTGGTGATAGAAATATGCTCTGCGCAGGGGCACAAAGGAGGAAATGATCAGCAACATCAAGGAAGGCTTCAAGGAGGGGGTGTCACTGTAGCCGGGTCTTAGAAGACGAGAAGAAAGGAGTTCAACAGGTGTATGAAGGGACAGTGGATATTCCAGAAAAAGTGAAAGCTATATGCAAAGGCACAGAGGTAAAAACAAGTTGGTACTTTCAAAAGAAGTAGTTTAGTTCAGCTTCTTATACATAGAGAAGATGCAGGAGCTGAGACTGGGGGCGTAGGTGAGGTCAGATCATTAAGGACTTTGCACGCTACACGATGGAGTCTGGACTTGGTCCTGTAGACAAAAAGGAGACAGTGAGGGGAGTTAAGGAAGGGGTGACAGGTGACTGGATCTTCAGTTTACAAATAATCACTCTTAAGACAATGTGGAGAGGCTCGGCGCCTGTGGCTCAATCGGCTAAGGCGCCAGCCATGTACACCTAAGGTGGCGGGTTCGAATCCCCAGCCCGGGCCCGCCAAACAACAATGATGGCTGCAACCAAAAAATGGCCGGACGTTGTGGCGGGTGCCTGTGGTCCCAGCTACTTGGGAGGCTGAGGCAGGAGACTCGCTTGAGCCCAGGAGTTGGAGGTTGCTATGAGCTG
>CAUYQV010152768.1:0-14170 GCA_963574575.1 Galagoides demidoff
AATCATGAAAAGTATTTATAATGAAATGAGGAAGATAGAACTGTAAACCCTAAAATATAATCAAGTAGGGGGGCAAACCACCAAAATCCATAAGACCTACATGGTACTAAAATCTGTAGTAGAGCCAGGCTCAGTAGCTCCTGCTTGTAATCCCAGCACTGTGGGAGGCTGAGGCAGGAGAATTGCTTGAGCTCAGGAGTTTGAGACTTGCTTGAGCAAGAATGAGACCCTCACTCATGAAAAAATGAAAACCCAGTTGGGTGCTGTAAATAAGCACCTGTAATCCTAGTGGCTTCAAGAGACTGAGACAGCAGGCTACCCACAGCAGTCTGAGGTTGTAGTCAGCTATGATGCCACTGCATTCTGCTCAGGGCATGGGGTCAGACTCTGTCTCATCAACAACCAGAAAAAAAAAAAAAAGAAAGAAAGAGAGAGAGATAATAAAGAAAAAAGAAAAGAAAGTAAAAAGGAAATCTGTAGAAGAAAAAGAAGGTAGGAAAGCATGACATCTGATGGCCCTGAGAACAGGAAACCCCCCGGATAGCTAATGTAGTTGTTGGAATACATAAGTGGTGGATTAGAGAATGGCCACAGAGCTTTTATGTTTTGTAATGCTGGGTGAATGCATGGGGTCCACATTAGGAAGGACTAGAAGACCTAGAGCAATCTAGTCTCTGAATTCTCATAACCAATGCATTAGAACTCCCATGCTAAGAGGAGAACAAAGCAGGATAACAATAAAAGCAACTGAAAACAGAGATCATCTACATGCATGCTATATAATTCAGTCTCAAGTAGCCTCATGTGGCCTTAGGGGGCTTGAAATATGCCTAGTGAAAAATAAATATTTAATTTTTAACATTTAATTTTAATTAATTGAAACAAAAAACAATATATTAATTTCTTTTCCGTTAAATACAAGTTTATCTGGGAATTATTGTATTTCATTTTATCTGTTACATCATGTAAGATACTCTTAGAGTATCAATGAATAAGTCTATGTGAGCTGGTATGAAAGGGTTGATTCTTTTCAATGATTTTTTTGTTGCTATACTCTTATTTAAATTGTAATGTGTGTATTAGAATACTTAATGCAGATAGCATGATAATACTAGATACAAATATCAATCATAATTGATAATTGAACTGACATATAAACATTTATTCTTTTAATTACCATTGAATTATCTTTCCAGTTCAAAAATGTGTATGGGCCAGGTTGTGGTAACTCACGCCTGGAATCCTACCACTCTTGAGAGGCTGAGGCAGGTGAATTGCTTGAGCTCATGAGTTTGAGACCACCTAAGCAAAAGTGAAACCCTACCTCTACTAAAATAGAAAGACTAGCCGGGCATAGTGGAGCACACCCGTAGTCCCAGCTACTCAGGAGGCTGAGGCAAGAGGATTGCTCTAGCCCAAGAATTTGTGATGTCACAGCACTCTACCCAGGGTTACAGAGTGATACTCTGTCTCAAAATAAAAAAGGAAGAAAAGAAAACAATTTATAAAATACTAAAGCCAACAATACAAACTACTAAAACTACTATAGAAGTGTTCAAACTACTAAAACCCACAGAAATTAAATTTATTACATCTGAAAGTTTAAATATTTAACAGTATACATATTTAAACTGTTGTTAAACTTGTGGTGCTGGCTCCTGTCTTTTTTGTGAAGACCCCAGAAAAAAGGTTCACTTTTCATTACTGGGCATATATTTCAACTTTTAACACATTATTTTTGAATATATAGTGTATGTACATGGCACAGAATTCAAAAGATACAAAGGAGTATATACATAGTGAAAAGAAAAACTCCCTCCTATTTCCATCCTTTAGTTCTCAGGAGGAACCATGGCTCTCAGTTTCTTGAGTAGTTTTCTAGAGATATTCTAATATTAAATAATATACTCCCCCCCCCACACACACACTGTGAAAGGTGTCAGCATCAAAATGGAATTGCTTGTGTCAAATGATGGTAACAACAACAAAAAAAGCTGGGGGTTAGGAGGAGAGGCCCCTCACATATGTGTCTATGATAACTGTTATAAAGACCCTGAAGGGCTTTTATGCACATATACCAATAACAGCAAATTTTGCCAAGGACTTTCAAACTGCAGCTTGGTATATGAGATACAAGGATAGCTGGCCAGATCCATAAGAATACTTGCCCTACACATTGTCTCCACTAATAAACTGGTGAAAACTCTTGATAAGTCTATGTAACCAATGTTCTCTTTGTTTCGAAACAAATTACTAGTACTTTTCTCTTTTATCTTTAAAAGCTTCCCATCGCCTCAACCTTTCTGGATGTGACTATGGTCTCCATAGCCCACTTATCCTAGATTTGAGAATCACCTGCTCACTTTACAGTAAACTCATTATCTTTGGTCTATCTCTGTTATGTAGATTGACAATACACATACACAAACTTTTCCTCCCTATATATACCTTAGTAACCCTACAAATACCATAACATACACTAAACACTGTTCTACAGATTACATTTTGGGGGGAGTGGGCATAGTCTCTGTCACCCTGGCTAAAGCGCAGTGGTGTCATCATTGTTCACTGCAACATCAAACTCTTGGGCTAAAATGATCCTCTTGCCTCAGTCTCTGGAAGGGCTAGGACTACAGGCACATGCCACTGTGCCTGGATAATTTTTTCTATTTTTGGTACTGATGGAGGCCTTGCTCTTGTTCAGGCTGGTCTTGAACTATCAACGTCAAGTGATCCTCACACCTCAACCTCTCAGAGTGCTAGGATTACGGGCATGAGTTACTGCACCTCACCAGATTGGTTCTTTTTCTTTATGGAAAAGGTCTTGAACATGTGATTTGTTCATGACCTGCTATTTTGCATTGTTTATATGTATAACAAATATATGGCTTTTGAGAAAGAGGTTTGAAAACAGTAGATTAATAGCATGGTTTGGCTGATATTAACTGCATTTGGTAAGGTACTATCAAAAAGAACTGAACTCAGAAAAAAAATTAGTCTGTTTTCAAGCAAAAGAAATAAGAGAGAATCCCAAAATTTCAAGACTATGTTAAAAGATACTACTCTTTCTTCCTCTTCAATTAGTAAAACATAAAAGGAGAAATTATTTTGTCTAGAAAGGCCAACTCAGCCTTAAGACAAAGACCAAATCAATGGGATGTTCTGTTAAAACTTTTGATTAGATTAAGGCGGACTTTACTAACCCATTCCCCTGAACAAAATGACTCTTAGAAAAGTGAGTTAGATCAGGGTCCTATGGAACTCAAAGGAACTGTAATTAAGTCCAGAAAGAAAGTCATGTCTCACAAAGAAATGACAGTGTATTTTTTGGCACATAGAGTTGAATGGAGTCATAAAAAAAAAAAAACACATATTTTGGAGAAGTATGTATTGCCCAAAGTACCATGAGCTTGCATTAAAAGAGACTAGAACTGTTTAGGATATAAATAATTCTGGGGCTTCCAGATTTTCTTAGGCAGAAGTGTAGGCTGGTAAAGGTGTCCATCTGCCAACAAGCATGCATTCTCCACTGTCCTCTTCAGATATGCCCAAGGAAGATAACGGACCAGGAAAGGCCTATAAAATCAACTAGAAGCTACAGAGAAAAGTGGAGTAGGGGAAATAGAGTTTGAGGATTCACTGAAGGCTTCCCCCAAACCACTAGTGGACTTGGGGAGAGGAGAGTAGTCTTTGGTCCATGGGAGTAGTGGAGTGTCCCAGCCTCCCCGGCAGCCTACTGAGAGGTAGCAAGATCCCAGAGGGAGTGGATGCATGCCCCTTCCGGGGAGAGACACCATTGCTTCCCAGTGGGACCATGTTGACAGTAGCAGTGTACACCTGAGCTATAACCTGTGTAGAAAAATGGTTGATTATTAAGGGTCACTCAGCCCTCAGCCCCACACCCCCTCCCCCTTGCAGATTGGCACTATAATAGAGTACATCAGAACTCTGGGCTGAGGGAAAGCAATAAATATGACTGAAGTTGAATTTTTAGTCTATCAGGATTGAGGTTGAGAGTTAAAATGATGACTAAAATATAAAACAGTGTGGTATTTCTTGAATGCTAGAATTTGTTGACTAAGATTTCTATCTGTTATAAATGTATTCACTCATTCATTCATCAAAAATTTCCCGAGTAAGCATTGTGTCAGGCACTGGACTAGGACATGGGACTACAGTGTGGTAGTGAACAGAATCTCCATAGAATGAACAGCCTGATACACAGGTGTCTTAGTCTGTTTTCTGCTGCTATAACAGAATATCATGATCTGCGTAATTTATAAAGTAAAGAGATTTATTTAGGTTATGTTTCTGGAGAGTGGGAAGTCTAGGCACCTGGTACTGGCATCTATTTGGTCCTCTGGTGAAGGCCTACTTGCTGTGACATAACATGACCAAAAGGCAGTAGGGAGACAGAGAGAAAGAGAGGGAGAGAGAAGAGAGATTCCTTTTATAACAAAGCCACTCCTGAGATAGCTAACCCCCTCCTTTGATATCCTTATCATGTATCACCTTTCTGTACAGGAAGGTGTATAGACCCCAGGTCTAATCACTTCTTTAAAAGGCCCTGCCTCTCAATACAATTATCACATTAGCAATAAAATTTCAACAAGAGATTTAGAAGAGACAGTCAAATTGTAGCTGTAGGACTTGTGACATTCAGCTGGACATTTCAAAATAGAGTATATATGTAGGTATGGCATTCTGTTAATAAGTTCCACGTCCATATTCAAATAATTTACTACTGACAAAGAGGTAGGTGTTATGTAATCATATTGTTTTTAGAACAAGGTATAAGTTACATTGGAACAGTTATTTTCTCTAAGGCAGGGGTTTTAAACCTGCGGGTTGTGACCCTTAGGAACTGTATTAAAGGGCCGCAGCATTAGGAAGGTTGAGAACCACTGATCTAAGGTACAGGCTGGCTACACAGCAGTCAGCATAAGTAATCTTTAGCTAATTATGACTTCAAAGGAAACATAAACATTTAAATGTAATGGAATTATTACATTTAGGCATTAAGAATATTTCTCTCTCCCAATAACTCTCAGAGTTAGTTGGAAAGACAGGGTTGTTAAGATGCAATTTTCATTTCTTCAATTTACAGAGCGTGTGAATCCTTCCTAGTAGGAACAAGAAGTTTCATGTCTGCTGGGTGCCCATAGCATAGTGGTCAGTAGCACAGTGGTTAAGGCGCCAGCCACATACACTGATGCTGGAGGGTTCAAACCTGCCTGGACCAGCTAAACAACAGTGACCACTGCAACAAAAAATAGCCAGGTGTTGTGGTGGGCACCTGTAGCCCCAGCTACTTGGGAGGCTGAGGCAAGAGAATTGCTTAAGCCCTAGAGTTTGAGGTTGCTGTGAGCTGTGACACCACAGCACTCTGCTGATGGTGACATAGTGAGACTGTTTAAAAAAAAAAAAAGTTTCCTGTCCATCTAGCCTTACCACTGTCTCACTCACTAGTTAAGCAGATATCCCACAGAAAATATCACTCCATCGTATATTTAAGTTGTATCAGTGTAACAGGGGGAAGGGCCTGAAAAAGGTAAAAATCTTTTCTGTCTCTCTAAAACCTCCCCTAACTCTTTTTGGGAATTAAAATCTGCATCCCTGCCTCAGGCCAGTGATAGGGAGGGGCAGGGGAGTGTCCTCTGTTCTTTGTATCTCAGGAGATGGCTCAAGGGAATTGTCCAGAGGTCAGTTGGTAGAGGTCATGACAGTGTCTTAGCTGAAGATCAGATTAATTAGAACCATCCCTTTTAAAAAGTTCTGTATTTCCATTCACAAGTAGGACATTGGCACATTAAGCCTGGAGTCACCAATTTTCTTATTTGCTGGCAAATTAATAAAACTTCTCTTTCCTTCTCCTTAAGCCACTTGTCTTTTTTCTTCTTTCGTGGCCTTGGGGATAAGTGCCAAATTTTGGTAATATCAGGATTTTAGTTATATGCTTTCTCTTAAAAGGTGGACCGATTTTATTAATGTGAATCCCATAGGGTAAAGGTTTGCATTTCTTTTCTCCCTCCAAATAACAAAAACAATATAAACCTAAGTAAAGCAAATATTAGTAATATAATTAATTCT
The DNA here is from genome assembly GCA_963574575.1 of Galagoides demidoff. Taxonomy (NCBI): domain Eukaryota; kingdom Metazoa; phylum Chordata; class Mammalia; order Primates; family Galagidae; genus Galagoides; species Galagoides demidoff. The sequence continues at coordinate 6,091 of CAUYQV010152768.1, forward strand.
ATAAAACATATTGTGGTAATAATCCCACATTTAGTTTGTTATTCTAGTTTCTAATTTTTCCAAGTTTCAATGCCATTACAATTCATCATAGGAAACTTAGGCAGAAGAAAAACATATTTTCTTCCCCTCAGAAGATCAAAAGAAGGGAAAAAGAGAGGGGCGAATACGTGAGTAAACACAGTCAGCCTAAGATAAAGGTAATATAGCTCCATATTTAAAATTATCTACCCAGACTGCTCTTTTGATGAAGAACTTCAACAATTATCAGTATTGACAACAAGGATTGTAGATTGCTTTGTGCGAGGTTATTATGTAATTTTAATTTTCCCTAGAAATGACTTTCAAACAGAAAATTTCTATTTGTATGTTTTTTTTTTTTGGAGGGTATTGTACTGGCTCATCTCTTTGTTATAAACTCTTGGAAGGGGTAGAGCTGGAATTTTACGTTTTCTTTCTTTGCTCAGTGAAGTTAATTATGCTGGATTTTGTATTTCCATTGCTTTGTTACAATAACTATATTAATGAGCAGATTTTTCCCTAGGGAAACCCTCCTGAATTCAGTGGGAGGCATTCTTTGGTCTACTTCTCTCTGGTTAGAGGCATATTCTGAAAGCCAGCTATGGTGAATACAAAAATAAGGGTACTACAGGTCATGGAAATGTATCGAACTCCAGTGGCTTGAGGATAATAGAATTTAACTGATTTAATAATCTTTATAATCAAGTGCTAGTGGTTAATTTTAATCTCTTGTCAATATGGGTTGACCAATTAAATAATTCTAGGTTTTTCATAGTGAAACGGATTTGCATTTTTAAAGAGAGTTGGGTGCTTGGGTTAATAGAAAAATGCTTTTCTACTTTCTACCTTATTAGTTGATTCTTAACTGAGAAAAGGTGTTTTCGAGCACTATTATTTCTCATTCATTCTACCTCCAGCTCCCTGGGATTCTAGCAATTATGGTAATTCTTTCTGCCATTTGTTCCCAGGACCTTTGATATTCATGAGGCCAATCTCATCAGCTCTCAACGCTATCTGAGATTTCCAGGTCATAATCTCAATGGAGGATTGCCAACTTTCATCAAGAAATGGACCTGTCATGTGGTTAGATGTTTTATTTAACATTTTTCAGTAATTAATACATTTCCCTGGTTTAGAAATAAAAAGGTATAAAAAGATTTACGTTGAAAGGTCCCCTTCCCGTTCTTCCATCCCAATATCCTTATCTCTCTCTCTCTTACATTCCTCACAGATAATCCATGGTAATTGTTTTGGTTTTTTTCCTGGGGTTTCTTGATGTGTAGTCAAGAGCCATTATAGATCAAGTGAAAGGTTTCCAACTTTTAACAGTCAGATTTCTATAATTCTATATATGTTTACTATCTCCAGCTTATATCTCATTGATTTAAAAAAAACTTTATTTTTCTAAATAACATTTTAAGTTTGCAAGCAGTGTAACCTGGTTCTTTGTACCCTCAATGATTCTCCACCAATGAAGAAAAAACACAAAAGCATTTTAGGTTCACAGAAAAATTGAGCAGAAGACACAGACATTTCCCATATATTCCCTAACTCCCTCCCCAACATATATATAGTCTCCCCCACTGTCAAAATCCTCAGAAGCGTGGTATGTTTGTTATAGTTAATGAACCTACATTGACATGCCATCATCACCCCAAGTCTATAGGGTTCATTCTTGGTGTTACACATTCCATAGGTTTTGACAAATGTATCCACCATTGTAGTATCACACAGAATAGCCTCACTTTCCTAAAGCACCTCTGGGCTCTGTCTTTTCTACTCCTACCCCTATTGGTTTTTTTTTTTGCTATTTCTATAGTTTTTTCCTTTTCCAGGGTGTCATATGCTGCTTGGAATCACACAGTAAGTAACCTTTTCAGATTGGCATCTTTCACTTCGAAATATGCCTTTAAGTTTCCTCCATGTCTTTTTATGACTTGATAGCTCATTTCTTTTTTTTTTTTCGAGACAGAGCCTCAAGCTGTCACCCTGGGTAGAGTGCCATGACATTGCAGCTCACAGCAACTTCCAACTCCTGGGCTCAAGCGATTTTCCTGCCTCTGCCTCCCAAGTAGCTGGGACCACAGGCGCCCACCACAACGCCCAGCTATTTTTTGGTTGGAGCCATCATTGTTGTTTGGCGGGCCCGGGCTGGATTTGAACCCACCAGCTCAGGTGTATGTGGCTGGTGCCTTAGCCCTTGAGCCACAGGCGCTGAGCCAATAGCTCATTTCTTGATAGCTCATTTGTGCTGAATAATATTTCATGATCTGGATGTACCCTAGTTCATCTATTCATCCACCTGCCAAAGGACATCTTGTTTGCCTCAAGTTTTGGAAATTTTGAATAAAGCTGCAATACACATTCACATGCAGGTTTATGTGTAGCCATAAACTTTGGGCAAATACCAAAAAGCATGCTTGCTGGATTGTATGATAAGAGTAAATTTAGTGCTTGGAGAAAATGGCAAACTATCTTCCAAAATGGCTATACCAGTTTGTTCCCCAGCAGGAATGGACGAGAGTTTCCTATTTACATTTTAACAAACTTCTGGGACTTTCCTGACTTTACCACCCACCAAACTTCCTTCACAAGGTCAGTGGCTTCCTAGTTGCTGTCAGTTCTAATTTTACTAGACTCTCTGTTGACCACTCACATCCATGTACCTCTCTCATCCCTTGACCTCTGAGGCTAGTCTTTCTTGGTTTCCCTTCTCTCATTTAGACAGTTCCTTTTCTGTCTCTTCTGCGAGTTTCTTTAGTCTCAGTTTACCCCCACTTGTTGGTGTTTTAGAATTTTCTTCTTTACTTGTTTCTTTTCTAACTCTGCACGCTCTTCAAGGATAATTTCCAAAGTCTCTAACAGCACTCCAGAGAATCTTAACTGCATTTCGGATCCTCATTTCCATATGCTTATTGGTAATCTCCACCTGGACGTCTCTCAGACTGCTACAATTCAGCAGATTACTCCATTCCTGGCCACTGAAGATAAGCAAATCTCCGCTCCTTTCCTTTATTTTTGATCCTAGTTAATAGCACTGCTGTCCATCTTATGCTGCTCACACTTGAAACCTGAAACCTTCTTAGATGCCTCACTCCTGCCTGAATCACCACATTCATATTTAAGAAAATTGATTTTACTTCCTAGACAACCTTCCTGTCTGCCTGTTCTTTACATTGCCACAGCCACTGCCTTGGATCAGCCCCTTTTCATTCTTTTTCTGTATGGATACCATAGCATCGTGACTGTTTTCCAACTTTCTGTCTCACTCTCTGCCCTACTATCACCCACACCAGCGTCTGGGCAATCTCTTTATAAAGTAGCCTTTGACTATATCATTTCTTTGCAAGTCTCATGACCTTGAGGAAAAAACTTTGAGCTCTTGAGTGTTGTGTGCAAGGTTCTTCATGATCTGACCGTGCCTGTTTTTTTGACTCCATTTCTCGCTGAAGTTCCTGAGATCTTCCATGCTTTCTCAGGCTTCCAATGCCCTTCTCTTGTCTACCAGGGCACTATATTCAAAGGACTCTTCTATTTGAATCTTCTCCCTTTTCTATTCCAACCTTCACCCCAGCTGAGTCGAGTTCTTCTTTCTTTCTGGACCTTAATCTCTCATAAACATCTCAGCAACTTTGCCAGTCACACTGTGTCATACCTCCCTATTTTCTTGTTCAGGATCCCATGGACTTTTAAATGAGCATAACATTTACCTAAACAGTTACACGTGGCTTTCCCTTGCTCTGTTCCATTTGATCTTCATGGCACTCCTTTTGTCATTGAATTTTGTAAAAAACAAAGCCTGAGACAATGTTTATATGTGAATGATTTACCTGGAGCAGAATCCCAGCGTATGTAGTAAAGGAAGAAGGGAAGTCAAGTAGGGAGGCGGGGTAGGTGGATGTAAGGTGGGGTATTAGCAAGCTCACAGAGAGATGTGGCCAGTGACTTACCACATGGGGCTTCTCCTGAGATGCACAAAGATGCTCTATGCTTTAGAACAGACTGTCAGGTTTGGGAAGGAGGAAGAATACATTATTTATTTGTCAGAGACTTACTATTTTCTGCTTCTTTATCCCTACCCCCATCAAAAGCTGTGATGGAGATTCCCTGCTTTTCATTGGTCAACGTCTACTCAATTACTCTTCAGTTTCCCTGAATTCCAGGGTATTACCTGGCCCCTTTGGGTAGCTATGGGGGAACTCAAAAGCTGGATCTGGTCAGGAAGGCCTTGGGTGCTGGAGCTGCTGAGTCTTCTGCTGGGGCATCTAGGATGGTAGCTGTGTGGATACCCAGGCCTCTTCCCAGAGGAGAGGAAGCTGGGTTCTTGCCTTGGCAAGCAGCCAAAAAGGTGGGGCAGTTGGATCAAACAAGTTTGATACAGCTCATGAACTGGGTTGAATTTATCTGTGACGTTAGGAAAATCCACTTTCCCTCACATTGCTGAGGAGAAAACTGACATTAGAGAAACAAAGTAAATTGTCCAGAGTCCACAAACGATTACAGGGGAGCTAGATGGTATTTCAATGTGTTTTTCCCTGTACACTTCATGATACTTTGCACTGAACAAATGTGCTTCACAAATTTCCATCTTTTCTTTTCCTTCCTTTCTTTCTTTTCTCAAACACTGTTGACTTTTGATTTAGCCAGCTAATTACCCATGTAGTCTGATCTATCCCTTTTCAAAACTCTTACTTGTATGCCAAGTTCCTGAGCCCAGTTGTTTTCTACAAAGGCCTCTGAAGGGCAGCTTGACGTAGGGGGGGGTCCCTCCAGACTTTGGGTCATCCTTGTCCAGAATGCCTGGGAAGAAGCTTCAGGTTTAGGCAGTGATGGTAGGCTCAGAGACACCTAATTGTGGATATGTTCGTGGACTATTTGATTGACAATCACCTCGTGTGCAAGTCCTCAGTTCTATAAAGAGTCCATTTAGGACAAAAGGGATGCTAAAATCAAGGGTGTTTGGATTTGGTTATGTTTTGGACATGATTTTGATTTACAGGTGGAAGGAGGGTCAATTAGAGGAAAGTTGGAAGCAGAGCACATCTCAGATGAGTTCTATTCTCATTAAGGGCAAGAGCCCACATTTATCAGCAACAGCTGAACAAGATCAAGTCCATAGACGCGATGATCTCTGTGACTGCCTTATCTCTGTTGATTCCTTCCTTCACAAAGGATTTGCTGTTGTGTTCATAAGTAGATAGAAAGGGGCTGTCTGTAGCAGCTGTGTCTTTCTCTAAAAGCAAGCTTGATGAATATGGAAATTCCAAGTGGTGGCAGCTGGGAAATATACAAAAATCTAGAACCCTGGTGTCTGCAAGGAAAGAAAGTAAGCAGAGGGAACCAGTCATCCTGAAAAGGGGTAAGCAATGGTTAGTCTTATGCAAGGTTTCCTGATGCCAGTAACCCTCTTCATTTTTTCTCTCTTTTCTTCTTACTCACAAAGTAATAGTGCTGAATATAAAACACTATTGCGTTAAACCAAGTCTAAGTCTGAGTTCTAAGCCCTAGAGAGTTGGAAACTTCATTCTATTACACATTTTCCTTATTTACTCCTTTTTACTTGTGGACAGAAAGCCTATACTACCAGGAATAAAATAATAGAAACCAAGCTTTTTTCTGGCTCTGTGCATGTAGACAGGTGATTATTTGTAAGAGTGCTATCAGGATGCTGATGGGGGATCCTGAAGGTGTCTGCTAATGACATCACCTCACAGGGCGACTTGCGAGGCTGTAGGAGAATAGGACTTTTCCCACTGTGAAAAGCAATTCTCCTCTCTTTGGGGGCTGTCTGAACTTCTTATCCCTTCTTCCTCACACCTGAGTCTGTCCTGATGAACCACTCAGTATTTTCATAAAGAAACACATTTAGATGATGACATGGATAACCTGCTTGGCCAATTAAAATACCAGAGAACTACCATGGAAGGGGCAGGAATTCTGTGGGACTCCCATGCCATTTCTTTGTTATTATTATTTTTTGTTTTATTTTTTTGAGGCAGAGTCTCACTCTGTTGCCCAGGCTGGAGTACCCTGCATGGTATCAGCTGTGCTCACAACAACCCCAAACTCCTGGGTTCAAGGGATCCTTTTGCCTCAGCCTCTAGCGTAGGTTGGACTATAGGCTCCTGCCACAATGGCTGGCTAATTTTTCTATTTTAAATAGAGGCAGGAGTCTAACTTTGCTCAGGCTGGTCTCAAACTCTTGAGTTCGAGGGATCCTCCTGCCTTGGGCTCTCAGAGAGCTAGGATCACAGGTGTGAGCTACTGTGTCCTGCTGTCCCATGCCTTTTAAAAGCTGAACTCCATCTTCCAATAGGGTCTGGTTGAAGTATTTGAAACTCTTCAGTCAAGTCCATCATCATTTTATGTTTATTGAGTCTAAGAAGAAAGTTGGGCTTAGTTGTCTTATTTGTTTTTTGTTTCTTTTTCCTATTGACTTATTTTTAGTGTAGTTTGTTAGGGTACCAGAGCTGATTACAAAAGAGACCAGAAAACAATAGACAACATCTGGTGCACAGGCCTTCTGAGAGGCACTGCTGCACATTGCTTGGGCCTGCCCACCTCTGCCTCCATGTTGGGGCAGAGGTCTCTTCCCAGAGTCCCACAGAAGTGGAGGAAGGACCCGTCAGTCCTCAGGGTCCCCTCAGCCTACCCAGCTCACTTTAGGGAAGCTGGGAACACATTGGGAACTACCAGGCCACCTTGGCCATCTCTGTTCCTCTCTTGTTTTGTCCTACAGTCCCTTGGGTCAGGAAAGGGAGGGTGTTTCTTTAACTTACACCCCTCCTAAATAGGAATCAGGTTTAGCTCTTGATATAGTTAATGTAAGGTAAACATGTAGAATTTTATAAGGTGAATAGTAACTCCTGTTCTTTTCTTCTTTCACACTCCTGATCCATTGCATACCTTCTTCTCTCCAGGATACTTTGGATTTTGAGAAAGACTCTTTGCTTGGCCAGAGTTTATTATATTTTTCCTTTTTTTTGAGACAGAGTCTCACTTTGTCACCCTTGGTAGAGTGCCGTGGTGTCACAGCTCATAGCAACTTCTTACTCTTGGGCTCAAGTGACCCTCTTGTCTCAGCATCAGAAGTAGATGGGACTATAGGTGCCTGCCACAAGGCCCGGCAATTTTTAGAGATGGGGTCTTGCTCTTGCTCAGGCTGCTCTTGAGCACCTGAGCTCAGGCAATCTACCCTCCTTGGCCTCCCAAAGTGCTAGGATTACAGGCGTGAGCCACTGTGTCTGGCCTTGCTTGGCCAAATTTAGTTAGCCTTCTGAATCTTCTGCTGAATCTTCTGTGCACCTGTAAAATCCAGTTTAGTAAGAACTACCCCCTCTCATACCTGATAGTCCTCGATATCTGATCAGAGTCCTCATTCCTCCCCACAGGTGAGTTCTGATTACTTGCCTGTCTTCAGCAACAATATTTTAGGTTGGTTTCGCCAGACTCCTGCTCACCAGTGATATTTCCTCTTGGTGATCTTCCCCCCACTGACCCTCATGCTGCTCCTTCCCTGTATGTTCCTAATTGCCCATGCTGTATTTGGAGTTGGGTCAGTTTCCTTCCCCAGCTGCAAGACCTTGTCATCCTGGTCCCTAGAGCTGCTGTAATGGTCTGAATGACCAATGGTCCGAATGGCCAATGGTTCTTACCTTTAGCAAGTTATCATGGAATAATTTTTATTTAGCAGTTAACTAGGAAGAAAGTTATGTTTCCAAAAAGGCGAGAGAGGAAATCACATTTTTATTTTCTCAGAACATTATCTTCCCTTGAACAGCTGTGTGCATGAGGTTATGGCTGCAGCATCCCTTCCACTGCTGCCCCCCCAGTGTGCCACAAGAACACGTAGAGCTCTCAGTATACGGTGTGATGACTCCTGCTGGATCACTTGAGAGCACATGGCAGGCTCATTCTCGCCCTTCGTGTCTCAGCCCAAGTGTCATCTCCTCAGAATCGCCTTTCTGGTGAGTGTCCTCTCTACTTAGTTTCCATTCATCATCCTGCTTTATTCATCACTTCATCACAGGGGGAGTTACGTTCCTCATTTGCTTGCTTACCA
>CAUYQV010152769.1:0-10741 GCA_963574575.1 Galagoides demidoff
TTTTTTTGAGACGGAGCCTCAAGCTATCCCCCTGGGTAGAGTGCCATGGCATCACAGCTCATAGCAACCTCCAACTCCTGGGCTCAAGCAAGTCTCCTGCCTCCGCCTCCCAAGTAGCTGGGACCACAGGCGCCCGCCACAGCGCCCGGCCATTTTTTTGGTTGCAGCCATCATTGTTGTTTGGCGGGCCCGGGCTGGGGATTCAAACCCACCACCTTGGGTGTATATGGCTGGCGCCTTAGCCGTTTGAGCCACAGGCGCTGAGCCCTTCTTGTAGATCTTGACCCTATCATTTTTTATTGACTTCTTTCTGAGATGCCTTCAAATAGCTTTTGATTTAAAATGAGAGACATTTCAAATAAAAAAATGTTATAATTTTTTTTTTGTTTTTGTTTTGGCCGGGGCTGGGTTTGAACCCACCACCTCCAGCATATGGGGGCGGTGCCCTACCCTTTTGAGCCACAGGCGCAGCCCGAATGTTATAATTTTTTAGATTTTCTGATTGTTTTCAGCATGGGGATTGATCTGAAATGCCTGGCCTGTCACTGCTAGAAGATAAAGTACTTTTGAATAATTAATGCATTTGAAATTTATTTAAATTTAGGATGAGTTATCTTTTCATTCTCATCACTCATTGAGTAATATTTTCATAATAATGTGAACCATCGCTAGTAATATACTCTAAATGCTTATATAAATATTTGGGGTTTTTTTCCTTTCTATTCTCTTCTACCCTTCTTTATATTTCTATACCAGAGAATGCCATTTACTGGTTATAGTTAATTACTATAATCTTATAATACATTTTAATCTCTGATGAGAGAAGACCTTAGTCCCCTCTTGGTTTTTTTTTTTTTTAACAACTTTTTCTGCCTTTGTTCTTGGCATGAATTCATTCATTTTAGATGAATTTTAGAATTTTAAGACTGTCTATCCCCCAAAATTGCACTAAAAATTTGACAGGAATTTTATTAAATTTGTATCTGAACTTGAGACTCCATAATTTTCAATTTAAGCTTTTAATGCAGCAACATGGCATAAATTTCTATTTATACAAGTGTTTTTATTAAACTTTGTCCTAACCTGAGGCAAGATAGCCAGGCTTTCATATTGTCAGACCAGTTAATCATGGAATAAGGGTGGCCTAAGGAGGGGCAAAATTCTAGTTGCTTCTGGCTCTCTGAAAGTGCAGGAAAAGAGTTCCTCCAAGCTGAGGGAAGGGTTCCAAAGGAAATTTCAAAAATTGTCAATTGTTAGATAAGTTACTTTCAACTGGTGTGCTGTGAGAACATCTTAGGTGTGCTGCAAAAATGTTTAAAGGTGATTAAATTATTTTTTAAAGAAGTTCAAAGCATTCTTCTTTTTTCTCTCTCTCTCTCTTTTTTGATCAACATAATTTAAGTGTGCCATGGAAGTTTAACTATAGGTTCAAGTGTGCCATGAGAAAAAAAGGTTGAAAAACATTGTGTTAAAGGTAAAGGTGCAAAAAAGCCAAAGAAAGGACACACAGAAACAGTAACGGCATCCAAGGAGACCTGGTGGAATCGTGTCTGCTATAACACACGTGTCTATTTTTAGTGTGTGTATATTTATCAATCAAAAACTTTCATCCATTGTGTCCATTATTTTTTTCTGGAAATCTTCCAAGCCTATTCCAAGTAGCTTCTCTAGCACCGTTCCCTGGGTAAACACTAGATTATTGCAGTTTCCTTCTTCCTTAACTTGGGCATTACCTACAAAAAGTAAACCCTACCTTGCTACACTCCAAGATCTCTAACTCTTTATATTCTAGTACAACTCTGACTTTAGAAGTGCTCCCAAAATCTTTGAAATACAAAATGACCTCCCAAAAGATGGTCACATGGAAATGTCAGTACAATAGGAGAGCATCAGGAGGTGTAGGCAGACGGGTGAGGCTGCAGAGAAGGTCACGGAGGTAGTGACAGGGGAGGGTGTCATGAGGTGGGGAGACAGGAAGCAAGGATTATGCAAGTTTGTAACACACTCACAACAAGGGAGCCCACAAACCAATTAGAGAGTCTAGTTTGAGCTCATGCTATAATCGCTATGGAGTTTAGAAATGTTTGGGGGACTCATAAGAAGACTGAGTGAAGCACTAAGGAGTAAGGAGGAAAACCTTCATCCAAAGAGATGAGAAATCAGGCTCTTCCAGCATTGGAAAAGAAGCATAATCTAGATATAGCACATTTGTTATCAAGCTGTTCCTTCAACTCAGGATTGGGTTTAAGTTTTAAGGGAAAGAGACTGTGGGCAAAACAGAATAATCTCCTCTTGCGAAAGGCTAAAGGTGATAATGGGAGCACCACATAGCTCTATGTAGGGACCCTGGTCACAAGTAAAGGTAAAGGAATTATCAGAGCACAAAGGACTGGATACATCTGTCCACACTGGGCCCAGTTCAGGCCTTTGCAGGGCTCTACTGTACCCTGACATCTGAAGTATCTGCAGGAAGTAGGTATCAGGGACCCCACAAATAGAAAAAGTCACAGCTGACTTTGTGAGTCCTTAAACACTCACAAAGACAGTGATGTAGGCATCTCTCCAGGAAGCTGTAGTGAGGCAGGAAGGGAGGAAGAGAGTGGAGACTGGGTAGCCCATCTTCATGAACACATATGAGAAGTAGCTGGAGCTGATTTTAAAGGATAGAAGGTTGAAATTCCTTGTGTTATTTCAGGTTTTCCAAGAAGTAGACACCACGTTAGGACTAGGTGAGCAAACTGTTTATTGACAGCAATCACTGGGAAGGAGAAAAAGGAAAAAGCCATCCCAGGTGGGAAAGTAGTCAGACCATAACGTGGGTCGAACCTCTGAGGAAGAGAATTAAGTGGAGGAATCTCAGACTGCAGCCCAGTTCTAAGAAAGCTTCAGCCAGGCTATAGGGGAGTTCTTGAGCCAGCCAGCAAGCCAGTTGTTGAGGACGTCCATGTCCTGTAGGAACTCTGCCCCATGCTCAGGGATTGGATAGAAACAGATTAAGGGAAACACATACTTGGTCCCCCCAGAGGGACAGCATAGGGGCCTCCAGGCAATCACGTTTTCACTGCAGTAGAGGCAGTGTCTCCTCTTCTTGGTTACCACAGTTCCATACTAGCAGATTGAACAAGAACAGAAAAATATTTGTTTTAGTCTACAAGGCCATGTTTTGAACCCTGGGCCTGTGTGATCTAAGTAAAGAAACTTGGGGACGCAAAGGGTTTCCATAGTTTTTTTTTTTTTAGATGGTCTCATTATGTTGTCCTTGGTAGAGTGCAGTGGCAGTGCAGTGGCATTACAGCTCACAGCAACCTCAAACTCTTAGGCTTAAGCACTTCTCTTGCCTCAGCTTCCCAAGTAGCTGGAGCCATAGGTGCCTGCCACAATGCCTGGCTATTTTTTTGCTGCAGTTGTCATTGTTGTTTAGCTGGCCTGGGCTGGGTTTGAACTCACCAGCCTTGGTATATGTGGCTGGTGCCATAACCACTGTGCAATGGGCACTGAGCCTGGTTTCTAAATATCTTAAAATGTTTTTGGAACTTAAAGAGTTATACTCTCAGTTTACAGAACTCCTTTATCTAGAACTAAGCCCTTATTCCCTCATGGTGCCTACTAACCAAGGTATATTAGAGTGAATAACATTAGTAAGCATCAAAAGATCTGGAATTGCCAGAAAGTTGGCAAGAAGTGGTCAGAATGAGATTTTTCTGGCCCAGGATACTGGAAGATAGTATGTTCTTCTAAACGTACATAGGGTTGGCTAGGGTGACAATGATGAGGCTATATGCAAGAACACAGGGGAAGCAAACTGCATACCCTACTCCAACTACTCAGAAATAACAAGGATTTGAATGTTGCCTGAAGAGACCTGTCTGAAAAATAAAAAAAAAACTGCTTAGCATGTCCAGGATAAAAGATTTTTAGCAATACCATTTGCAATGACACTATTTGTGAGGACTGTCCATTCCAGAATTATTTGTTCAACTGTGCTTCACCATATCAGGTAGAGTTTGTTTACCAACCCTCCACACTTTGGGGTTACCCATGGAAAGTGAGAGAGGTAAATACAAGGCAGATGAAAGGAAGTCAATGGGTGGTGGCAACCTACTTAACTCGTTGTGTCAAGAGGCGATGACAGCCAAAAACACAAATAGTGCCTCTACTAAAAAGTTTAGATAAGTTCTTGTCTGACAGATCACTAGCTGTGATTTAGGGGTCTGCTTTAATCTTTTGAATGTGACATCATATGTATTGTCTTGTTTGCCCCACTACATTGTCTGCTGGGGCCTCTATGAAAACCAAATGCGTAAATATTCTTCAGTGAATGAATGAAGGTGAGGAAATTCTAAGGCAGCTACTAACATCTGTAGTTGTGCTAGGCTTGGATCATCACACTTTTATTGGTGTTACAGGGCTCTTCAACCAAGAAGATGACTTCATGGGCATGGCCCAGACATCTTTGTCTGCTTAGCTCTAGAGGAGCCTGGAGCCCACTTTGGTTGTGAGTTCCCTCTCATGCAAGTTGAGGAACCTTGGCTAGAGCATCTGCAAGAGCAAAGGATATCTAACCCCTCTTAAAGCATATGACCTGACTCATAGGCGTGAACAGTGCTGGTTGAAGGGATGGGGTGTGGGGGGTGATTGCAGACAGACATGGCCTTTAGCTATCCTCTCTTGTCTCCTTTGAGGCCCTGTACAGGGCATGATTTGAGAACCTCTGTGGCAAAGGAAATCAATGTATTTGAAATTAAGCTGCGTGATCAGTGGTGTCCTTCCATTCCTAGGTCTGCGGCTTGGCTGCATGATTATAGAATGGCACGTATGGCAGTCAAAGTTCTCTGGTGAGCCTAGATGGACTTTTCTAGAAAGCATCATGGTGACCTGGACAGAACATGAGCTGTGTATGGAGTCAGAGGTCTCAGGCTCCAGTCTTGACTCTCACACTTACTAGCTATGAGAATTTGGTAAATAAACTTTCCAAGTCTCAGTTTCCTGGCTTTTAAAATGGGAAGAACTGCATCAGCTTCCAAGAACTGTTGTAAAGTTTACGTGAGATGCGCACATGGTCTTGACCTGGACTCACAAGCATTCTCCAAGAACTTGGGTCTAGTTTTCTTTCTTTTATGAGACAGAGTCTCACTCAATCACCCTGGGTAGAGTGCCATGGTGTCATAGCTCACAGCAACCTCAAACTCTTGAGCTTGAACAATCCTCTTGCATCAGCCTCCTGATTAGCTGGGACTACAGGCGCCCACCACAATGCCTGGCTATTTTTTAGAGATAAGGTCTTAATCTTGCTCAGGCTGGTTTCAAACTCCTGAGCTAAAGCAATCTACTAGCTTCAGCCTCCCAGAGTGCTAGGAGGGCAGGCGTGAGCCACTGCGCCCAACCCCTACTTTTCTGACACACTTTGCACCTTGGCTTCCCACATTTCCCTCAGGGCTCCTGACCTTGGTCACCCACTTTGTATACACCACTGCAGCCACTGTATATCAGTGGCTTTGGGGGACATAATCCTGATATTCACGCTTTGACTCAACCTACTGAAGCCATAGGTAGACGGCACAGGGCACTCATCAGATGGCCTTTAGGACTCTGGCTGCAGAGGAGGGGTTTCTTGGTGGTCCCAGGCCCTAAACCTGCTTGGTTTCTGGTCCAGCTCCCAATCAACTTTTCTCCTGGGACTTGGGTTCTGGACCTTATCCACGCCAAGGGAACATGCAGCAACTTCACTCCCCTCGCTACAAAACCTGCTGCCAGCTGGATCTGGGAAACCCAGTCCTTCATCCCAAATAAGCATCTGTTCTGACCACAAACCACAGGGAGAACTCTTTGGGTCTGCAGAGAATGACATACACAGAAAAGACTAGACATTAGCTGGGACCCAAGAGAAAGAAGACAGATTAGGTTCACCCCAAATTGAGTTGTGGTTGCACAGAACCAAAAGGAAAGGTGCCAAGGAGAATCCATTCCAGCCACAAGCATGGAAGGCAACAAAGGCTGCCAGGAAGAAAGGGTAGTGGGCTGGGAGTCAGGCGAGCTGAGCTAGAATTCCACTCTGAGACTGGGGGTGTGTCAGCCTAGTCCTTGATTTCCTCATCAGTAAAATGAAGAGGTGAGAAGAAGTGATCCCAATAGAAATGAACCTATGGATGCATGCCTGGCCTTGAGTTGCCTGTGATATTAATTCCCTAGTGTCCTGCCCTTGTAGGCATGTGGGGAAACAGACCGCAAGCCAAGTCTTCTTATCTGGCTCCTTTGGGAGAAGAGCCCCCTCAGTTCTTGGTGCTGAAATGACACCTCGACCTTATCACTATTTGTGCTAAACAACACACCGTTGATACGCCCAGCACCTGTTTTCCTAATTCCTCTTAGCAGACCGGCCCCCTTCTGTTCATTGTGAAGGAGTCGGCAGCAGAGAGCGGATATGAGGGCCGCGTCTGAGAGCAGGCTCCTTGAGCCATCAGTGTGGAAACTGGCAATTTAATCTGGGGAGTATCAGATAAGTAAACAAATCTGTTAATGGTAGGAAACAGTCCAGCTCCACAAATAAAGCCGGGAGATTGGGCCAGATAGTAAAGCCCTTTCCTCCGAAGGCATCTTATCTTATCAGGATGGAGAAGATGAGATAGGCGTTTTAGCTGGAACACAGGCCGCGTGGTAGCTGTGTGTTCCAAAAGCGAGAAGCCTGATAGGAGACGAGGATAACAGAATTTAGCAGAAAGGAGGTGAGAAAACAAGAAGCAAGAACACTGCGATTTTGAATCCAAGGGAATCGGAGGAGCCAGGACACGCACGCTGCCTTCTGGGCTCTGCCTGGTGGGCCTTGGGGTGGCAGGGCTTGTTCTCTATGAGCCTCCATGTCTAACTTCCTGGAGAAATTTCATTTGATCGAATCAATTATGTGAAAACTCCACACCTTACATACCAAGTATGCATCCTGTAGCAGGCTTACTGTATCACAAGGCTGTCTTCAGAATATTTCTCAAGACAACCAGTATTAGGGATCCCGTACTGGGAACCATAAGTAATAATGTTGATGATGATAAGTGCTGGAAACTCTCCCAAGCACTGTAAGTATATTTCCCCATTTAATCTTCACAGCAGCCCTTTGAAGTAACTACAATTATCATTATTTTAGAGTAGAAAAGCCGAAGTGCAAAGAGTTGAAGCGATTTACTCATTTACGAGGCGACTTGGCAGTGAAGCTGGGACTCCCACCCAGAACCGTCCACACTCTGATCCATGCTAGTTAATCTGCTCTACAGCACAGCGACTGTGAGCAGTAGGCGTTTATCTAGTGTTTATTAATGCTCAATATCTCTTAAGCACTTTGCCTCTAAAATCTTGTTAAACTACTAACAGCAACCCACAATTTAGGTGCTATTGTTGTTATCACTGTTATTATTACAGAAGACGAGAATGAGAGGTTCAGCATCCTGTCCAATGTCACATGAGAATTCTAGCAGAGGCTATTGAATGCAACCCCAGGCAGTTTGCAATTGAGTTAAGCTTATCAGTAGATAGTAACCTTCTGATTCTCACTGACTCAGCAGCAAGCATATTGTATGTAGGCAATAATCTGAATTTCTAAAAAAATAAAAAATAAAAAAAAATCTGAATTTCTGGGATAAATCTTGTTTGGCAAGTTCAATTTCCCTTCTCATAGGAGTAGTATTTGGCATCTAGTGAATAGCCAACAATTTAGATGTTAGAACAAACTCATCTCTCCCCTATGTATGCCTGAGTGTGAAATATTTATTATGCACCACCTGTAACTTCCCAGCCAAAGGCATCCTTGCTATGTAAGTTGGAGGAAGTTGTCTAAACCTTTCTTTTCTTTTCTTTTTTTGAGACAGAATCTCACTTTGTTGCCCTCAGTAGAGTGCCATGGCATCACAACTCACAGCAACCTCCAGCTCTTGGGCTTAGGCGATTCTCTTGCCTCAGCCTCCCAAGTAGCTGGGACTACAGGTGCCCACCACAACGTCTGGCTATTTTTTGGTTGCAGTTCAGCCAGGGCTGGGTTCAAACCCCCTACCCTCGGTATATGGGACTGGAGCTCTACACACTGAGCCACAGGTGCCGCCCGTCTATATTTTTCTGAAACTGATATGTTGTTACCAACTCAACATTTATTTTGCTCCTACGTCATATCTTGCCAGGATCCAAGGCCTGTCATTAGCAAAGGCCAAGCTCTCTGAACAAGGCTAGCTTTTCTAAGTGGAGGGAGGATCTGTGACATAAAAGGCTTTAAGATTTTCTAACCCTAGCCCTTCATCTGACTGAAAGTTCTAACCTATTCCAGGCTTTCTTTCTCCAGAAGTAGCCCGGCCTCACTCACCTCTTCCAGGCCTGTGCTTTTGAAAAGATCCACTAAAGCGTTGCTAATGTCCATCTCCATTTCCTTCAGTGAATTTGGATATAGGTTTCCTGGAGTCTTATCAGCATGAAGAATCTTGAGCCATTTCTGATGTAATCTATTCACTTCCCAAATCTTTCTCATCAACGCATTGTAATTTGATTCCAGATTAAAAAGATATTGGTTCTTCCACACAAATGAATGTGAGGTGTTCCAAGGGTTTCATAATGTCTCTGTCCTTATCTCTTGTATAAAGCGTTATCCTTTGGCATGTGAGGAAGAAATTACTTTTGCATCCTTCATCTTTGTTTATTGTTCATTGTTTCTGGCCCTTTGGATGTTTTTAAATAGCCATTTGCATCTTTCTTCCTATTAATTATGCTTTGTCTTTGACTTTATGTACTAGGACCTTGGCCAAATCAGTTAACTCTGAGCTTTGCTTTTCTCATCTGTCAAGCCACTGGACTAGATCGGGGGCAGCAACCTCTTATTGTAAAGGGCCAGATAGTATTTTAAGTGATTGGGCCATCCAGTCTCCATGGCAACTACTCGACACTGCTGCTACGGTGTGAAAGCAGTCACAGACAGTACACACACAGGTGAGCATGGCTGAGCTCCAATTCAACTCTATTTCTAGACACTGAAGTATAAATTTCATATGATTTTTGTGTTTTGTGAAATGCTATTTTTTCCATCATTTAAAAATGTAAGCCAAGCATGTTGGTTCAGGCCTATAGTCCCAGGTACTTCGGAGTCTGAGGCAGGAGGATTGTTTGAGGACAGGAGTTTAAGGTTATAGTGAGCTATGATCATGCCCCTATACTTTTTCCTGGGCCACAGAGTAATATCCTGTCTCTTAAACAAGAGGCTAGATGTGGTGGCTCACCCCTGTAATAGTAGCATCTAAGAGGCCGAAGCAGGTGGACTGCTTGGGCTCAGGAGTTGGAGACAGGCCTGAGCAAGAGTGAGACACCATCTCTACTAAAAATAGAAAGCCTAGCCAGGTGTTGCATCCCAGCTACTTGGGAAGCTGAGGCAAGAGGGTCGCTTAAGCCCAAAAGTTTGAGGTTGCTGTCAGCCACTATGCCATGACACTCTATCGAGGGTGGCAGAGTGAGACTCTGTCTCAAAAATAAAATAAGTAATTAATTAAAAAAATAAAAAATTTTTGAACAGAATAGCTAAAGAATCTTGACAGTAAGGATCACATTTGAATATATATATATATATATATATTTTAAATGTGAAACCCATTCCTAATTTATGAGATGTACAAAATCAGGTAGTAAGCTAGGTTTGGTCCTGGACAAGATGCTTTGAAATTTCCTCCTACTTTAAAGTATCTTCAACACTTCAGAAGTAGTGGGGGCCTTAGAAGCTGATATGTGCAGTCACAATATGTACCACAGGAGGAAACAGTAACCCAGAAGGGCAAAGTGGCCAACTCATACTCCAGCCACTGGTAGGTCAGTGGAAGCTAAATTCAGGACAAGAGTGGGACAGTCATGTGAGTCTGCAGCTGTGCCTGCCTGCAGCATGTCAGCACGTGTTGGGGCCCAGTTATTAATAGGATAAAGTCATTTTAATGAGTTACAAATTTGGGACTGCCTCTCTACTCTTGCCTGAAAATAGTATTTTATATCCTGTATTTAAGTGAAAACATGACACTGTTATTTAAATGAACATGTAAACAACTCACTTCTATAAAACACTAAACAATTGTTGTACATGCATTCTTTGGTTGTGATTAAGGCCAAATTAGACAACTTAAAAAATCAACTCAGTGCAATATATGGAAGCCCAACATTGTGTTTTTAGGCTCCTCATGTGATAGAGAAGCCCAACCTGGGTGACATTTGAAAAATAAGTAGATTTATCTTGAAAAAAAGTAAGTACATTTATCTTGAAACTTTTCTTGGATGACTTGGACTAAAGTACTAAATAGAAGAAGAGTCACCCACCCAACCACACAGGCATAGAAGAATTTTGGTTTACCTGGGTCACTACAAAAGGTTTGAGACAGACTGTGTTATGACCCATTGTTTTATTTCTAAGAACCACTGTTCACTGTTAACAGTGCCTTTTCTGATTCACCCATGCAAGTTGCAACTTGCTAAGATTATCAGTGCTGCTGGGAGGGCTTCATTTGTTTCTGTCCTCACAGATTTTACATTTCTGGATTTTTGTGTACCTTAAAATGTTCCTAAAGACCCACATATTCTCCCCAAGGACTGGTAAAACTAGCACAAATATGTTGAAAACTACTAAATGATATGAAAGTTATGTTAACCAGCTTGATGAAGATGTTTCAAATTGTATATGAAACAGCACAATGTACCCCATGTTGGCATCAATGTACACAGAAATCAATTAATAAAAAAAAAT
>CAUYQV010152771.1:0-26324 GCA_963574575.1 Galagoides demidoff
TCAACTATACAAAATCTCCCTTCAAAGAAAAGCCCGGGACCAGATGGCTTCATGTCAAAATTCTACCAACCTTTAAAGAGGAACTAGTACCTATATTACTCAACCTTTTCCAAAATATAGAAAAAGAAGGAATACTACCCAACACATTCTATGAAGCAAACATCACTTTGTTCCCCAAACCAGGAAAAGACCTAACAAGAAAATAAAATTATAGACCAATATCACTAATGAATATTGATGTAAAAATATTCAACAAGGTCCTAACAAACAGAATCCAGCAACACATCAAACAAGTTATACATCATGACCAAGTGGGTTTTATCCCAAGGTCTCAAGGTTGGTTCAATATATGTAAATCTATAAATAGAATTCTTCACATAAACAAATTAAAAAACAAAGACCATATGATTCTCTCAATTGATGCAGAAAAAGCTTTTTGTAAGATCCAGCATTCTTTCATGATCAGAACACTTAAGAAAATGGATATAGAAGGGACATTTCTTTAACTGATAGAGGCCATCTACAGCAAACCCACAGCCAATGTCATATTGAATGGAGTTAAACTGACATAATTTCCACTCAGATCAGGAACCAAGGAAGGTTTCCCATTGTCCCCACTTCTTTTTAACATTGTAATGGAAGTTTTAGCCATCGCAATTAGGCAAGAAAAGGCAATCAAGGATATCCATATAGGGTCAGAAGATGTCAAACTTTCACTTTTCGCAGATGATATGATTGTATATCTGGAAAACCCCAGGGATTCTACTACGAAACTCTTAGAAGTGATCAAGGAATACAGTAGCATCTCAGGTTACAAAATCAACACTTATAAATCAGTAGCTTTTACATATACCAACAATAGCCAAGCTGAGAAAACAGTCAAGGACTCTATTTCATTCACAGTAATGCCAAAGAAGATGAAATATTTTGGGAATCTACCTAACAAAAGACACGAAAGGTCTCTATAAAGAGAACTATGAAACTTTAATAAAAGCAATAGCTGAAGATGTTAACAAATGGAAAAACATGCCATGCTCATGGCTGGGAAGAATCAACATTGTTAAAAATGTCCATAATACCCAAAGCAATATACAATTCTTTTCTTTCTTTTTTTTTTTTTTTTTGAGATGGAGCCTCAAGCTATCCCCCTGGGTAGAGTGCCATGGCATCACAGCTCATAGCAACCTCCAACTCCTGGGCTCAAGCGAGTCTACTGCCTCCACCTCCCGAGTAGCTGGGACCACAGGTGCCTGCCACAAGGCCCGGCCATTTTTTGGTTGCAGCCATCATTGTTGTTTGGCAGGCCTAGGCCGGGGATTTGAACCCACCACCTTAGGTGTACGTGCCTGGTGCCTTAGCCGATTGAGCCACAGGCGCTGAGCCGCAATATACAATTCTAATGCAATTATTATTAAAGTTCCAGTGTCATACTTTAAAGATCTTGAAAAAATAATATTTCATTTTATATAAAATCAGAAAAAACCTTGAATAGCCAAGACATTACTCAGAAATAAAAACAAAGCAGAAGGAATCACACTACCAGACCTCAGATTGTACGATACATCGACAGTGATCACAACTGCATGTTACTGGCACAAGCTTAGAGAGGGCGATGTATGGAACAGAAGAGAAAACCAAGAGATGAACCCAGCTACTTACCATTATTTGATCTTCTACAAGCCAATTAAAAACATTGTGTGGGGAAAAGATTCCCTATTTAACAAATGATGCTGGGTGAACTGGCTGGCGACCTGTAGAAGACTGAAACTGGACCCACACCTTTCACCATTAACTAAGATAGACTCTCACTGGGTCAAAGATTTAAACTTAAGACATGAAACCATAAAAATATTAGAAGAAAGTGCAGGGAAAACACTTGAAGAAATTGGCCTGGGTGAATAATTGAAGCAACATCAGAAATATGTCACTAGGTTCTGATCAAACTAAAAGCTTCTGCACAGCCAAAAACACAGTAAGTAAAGCAAGCAGATAGCCCTCAGAATAGGAGAAGATATTTTCAGGTTATGTCTCTGAGAAAGGTTTAATAACCAGAATCCACACAGAACTCAAATGTATTGACAAGAAAAGAACAAGTGATCCCATCTCTGGGTGGAAAGGGACTTGAAGACCAACTTCTGTGAAGAAGACAGGTGCATGGCCTACAGACACATGAAAAAATGCTTATTATCCTTAATCATCAAAACTACTTTGAGATGTTTTATCTAACTCCAATAAGATTGGCTCACATCACAAAATCCCAAAACCAGAGATGTTGGCGTGGATGCAGAGAAAAGGGAATACTTCTGCACTGCTGGTAGGGAATGCAAACTAATACATTCCTTTTGGAAAGATGTTTGGAGATCACTTTGGGATCTCAAAATAGACCTGCCATCTGATCCTTCAATTCCTCTACTATGTATATATCCAGAAGACCAAACATCACTTTATAACAAAGATATTTGCACCAGAATGTTTATTGCAGCCCAATTCATAATTGCTAAGTCATGAAAGAAGCCCAAGTGTCCATTGACCCATGAATGGATCAATAAATTGTGGTATATGTACACCATGGAATATTACGCAGCCTTAAAAGAAGATGAAGACTTTATACCTCTTTCATGTTTACATGGATGGAGCTAGAACATGTTCTTAGCAAAGTATCTGAAGAATGGAAGAAAAAGTATCCAATGTACTCAGCCCTACTATGAAACCAATTGGTAGCTTTCATATGAAAAGTTTGTTTTCATATGAAACCCAACTATAGCCCAAGAAGAAGGGGAAAGAAGAGGGGGAAGGGAGAGAAGGGGAGTGATGGGTAGAGGGAGGGTAATTGGTAAGACCATACCTATGGTGCATTTACAAGGGTACATGTTAAATTTACTAAGTGTAGAATATAAATATCTGAACACAATAACTTAAGAAAATGTGGTGAAGTCTATGTTAACCAGTTTGATGAAAATATTCTAAATGGTATATAAAACCAGCACATTGTACCCATGATTGCATTAATGTACATAGCTATGAGTTAATAAAAAATATATAAAATTAAAAAAAAGAAAATGCAGGTGCAGAACTGCTATATAGAAATACAAGGACATATAATTGTGTTTAATTTTCATGGTGAAACACTGAGATGCACAAGGAACTATTAAAAATTATTAACCACACAAGTGGTAGAAACAAGATATCTTAACATAAATTTTCATAGTTTTTATTTTTGAAACTTGTGAATGCATTATTCACTGAAAAAATTAAAATTTCAAAATAAATGAGAACAAGGAAAGAAACATTAAGTCATGTGGTCCAAGAGATACAATAAAATATCATAGGGGTTCATCATAAATTCCATCATAAATAAAGGTAGAAAAATAACATACATGGCAAAGCAGAAACATGAACAAAAGTGAATACCAACACAAGATTCAAAGCTGAAGTTTCACCTGGCCAGCAAATAAGAGGTTTGGATTATTGCCTTAGCCCCAGAATTTTCAACAGTGGCACTAGTGATATTTTGGGCAGGATACTTCTTTGTTGTAGGGGACTATACTGTGAAATATACAATGTTTAGTGGCCTTTATCCACTAGACAACAGTGGCCCCAGTTGTGACAGCCAAAATTATGTCTCCGGACATTGTCAAATGGGCAGGCGGGCACAAAAACCACCCCCAGTTGCTTTCATTTATATGAATAAAAAGATTTTCTGAACAGCTCATTAAAAATATTTCAAAATTTATCTAGTGAATGTTTTCCTGGCAACTGGTCTCTATTTCAGAACTACTTTTTATTCAGATATCAAATATTTCATATAATATTTTCCACTTCCTTTTTATTAATACCATAACCCTGACTCCACCTGTGTGCTATTTTGCAATTTCTTTTGAGTGACGTTAGTGATTTATCAGAAATATTTTCCTTTTAATAGGATATTTAAATTGCTGAATCATTCAGTGTGATCGTAACTGGAAACTTTTTGTATGAGAGCCAATCTTTATTTATTTAATTATATTAAGAAATAGAAGTAAATATTGGAGTCCATGTATGTACATTTCAGTGGAGTTTCTTATATATAATTGAGTGGAAGAACACCTTTAATGTGTTTGAAGTAATCCTAATATTGACTTCCTTTTTTCTTTTTTTTTCACTTTCCCTGGGATTCAGGAATCCTTCAAAAGCCTTCAAGAAATCATCCAGAGGAGGATACACATTGTACGTTGATTTAGGGTCTGGGCCTCACTAAAGCCTCAGTCATTTGACATGCAAAGTGTGCTGCACAGCAGTAACCCTTAGACATGCCCACTCTGAATTAGGGTCAGCTGCCAACGCAAACTTCTCCTATGTTTGCCCCTTCGCCAAGGCTCAGGCTGCTAGCACACCAACCTCCTTCCTCTGGCTCCCCTGGTAACAAAAGCTAAGAGCTAGGTGGTATCCCACTCACCTGGTTACTGATACTGATACTCAAACTGTGTGTGAGATGGGACGGACATCAAAGGACAAGCGAGATGTCTACTACCGCCTGGCCAAGGAAAATGGCTGGCGTGCCCGTAGCGCCTTCAAACTGCTACAACTTGATGAACAATTCCAGCTTTTTCAAGGTGTGACACGGGCAGTTGACCTGTGTGCAGCCCCAGGCAGCTGGAGTCAGGTGCTGAGCCAGAAGATTGGAGGCCAGGGTTGTAGCCATGTGGTGGTGGCTGTGGACCTGCAGGCTATGGCTCCAATACCAGGTGTGGTACAGATCCAGGGAGATATCACCCAGCTATCCACTGCCAAGGAGATCATCCAGCATTTTGAGGACTGCCCTGCGGACCTAGTAGTGTGTGACGGGGCTCCTGATGTAACTGGCCTCCATGATGTTGATGAGTATATGCAGGCCCAGCTCCTTCTAGCTGCTCTGAACATTGCTACACATGTCTTGAAGCCAGGGGGCTGCTTTGTGGCCAAGATATTCCGAGGCCGGGATGTGACGCTTCTCTACAGCCAGTTGCGTGTCTTCTTCTCCAGTGTGCTCTGTGCCAAGCCCAGGAGCAGCCGGAACTCCAGCATTGAGGCCTTCGCTGTCTGTCAGAGTTATGACCCTCCTGCAGGCTTCACTCCAGACTTGACCAGACCCTTGCTGGACCACTCTTATGACCCAGATTTCAACCAGCTGGATGGTCCCAGCCGCATCATTGTGCCTTTTGTGACCTGTGGGGACCTTAGCTCTTATGATTCAGATCGCAGCTACCCATTGGATCTAGAGGATGGCTCAGAGTACAAGTACACTCCACCCACACAGCCTCCCATCTCACCATCGTACCAGGAGGCTTGCAGGTTGAAGAAGAAGGGGTGGCTGGCCAAGGAAATCCACCCCCAGCACCACCCCATCAGCAGAGTAGACACATTGCCCCAGCTGCTGGCCACCCCTGAGTCCCGCACTCTGCTGGCCCCTGAGATGGAAGATAACGGAATGCATTGTTCACCTTAAGCTTGCATGCTGATACAACTCAGAGACTGCTCACTATCAGGAAAACTGGAACTTGGGTTGATGAACTTGTTTTCAAATATCTCATTAATGGGGCCTGAATGAACAAGCCGAGTAGGATCTGCATCAATCATCATGAAGACAATAAGGAAAGAAACACACCACAGAAATCTGTCTGTGCTGCAATAGGAATGCCTGAGTGAGGTCTTACCTCTTCTCTAAACCTCATCAGGGATGTCCTGATTATGTCCAGAATTTCCCCTGAAAGCAGAGGTTCTTAACCTGGATAGAAATCAGGGGTATCCATGAACTTGAAGGCAAAATGTTACATCTTTATTCTAACTAATGTAACAGAAGTAGCCTTATTCCCAGTTACAGATGTTGGTAACTAATGGCAATAGTAAAAGCTGTACCTGCAATTTCCCCACCAATACTGTTACTTTTTATGCTACATTACAATTGCTGCAAGCATCTTGAAATACTATTCACGTTCATCACCATTTGAAATGATAGCAGATCTTATAATCTGATGTACTAATAAATCCATATTGTACTACAAAAAAAAAGAAGAAGAAGAAGAAGAAGAAATCATCCAGGAGGTGGTAAGGCCAATAATGAATTGGTTAACCCCTCTGTCACAGTGTCAACCTGACAGTGACCTGACCCCTGAGACCCCTGCCAGCACTGCAGCTCACAGCTCCGGCAGCACAACCTGTGGCCGGTACATAGAGATATTCACAGAAGGGTCTGCTTCTCTCTCCACTCTACTCATGATCTAGGAGTGATGCAGGTGGCCATTTTTTTTTTAAATGGGATTTCTCCATGTCTGAAGGAAGCAAATCCAACCTGGAATTTGGAGACTGGTCCACAGATTACACCATAACCACCTGCATGAACTTCCTGTCAAATCTCCCTCCTTGCTATTGGTTCCCGGGAGTTGCCTAGTTGGAAGTCATTGATTTCACTTCCAGGAGTGAGAAAGCACACATTTCCAACGAAGGTCACCGAGATCCGAAGAGTCTCTGAACTCAAAACAGGAAAGTGAAAACCTTTTGATAGCTGCCACAGAAAACTTACTTTCGCTGTGAAAAAACTGGACTTTAAAGACGCTGAATTCAGTCTTCATTCCGCAATAGGATCTTAGCTGCCTTCCCCTTCATCTTCCCCAGCGCCTCCTGAAGTTTGCCATCCCCATTCCCGCTTCCCTCGCGGGTGTGCGTGCAACTCTGCACCGCGCACCGGCCAAGGAGCCCGCCCCAGCGGCGTACTGGCTAAATAGCAAACAGATGCCCGACGTGCCAAAGAGCTCGCCGACTGGGGCACTCACTGCCTGGAAAACCAGTTCCAGCCCCGAGGTTTCTGTGTGGAAAGACTGGTCGTCGGATTATTATTGTTTTTGCTGGAAACGAGCCGGTTCTGAAAGTAGGCACCCCTTTTTCCCTGCGGGGATGCGGAGAAGAGACCCAGCACCAGGACTGGAAAGCCGGACCCCGCGCAGCGGTGGAGCTAAGTGGAGGCTTCCCGTTGGGCTCCCTCCTAGCGTGAAGGGGTCTTCCCAGGCCCTTCACCCGGACAGCGCGGGCAGACACCACGCTCCCCTAGGATTTTGTCGCCGGTTCCTCCAGCCCGGCTTTGTAAACTGTGGAAGGGCTCCGGGATTCGTGACTTGGTTCCCAACTTCCCACTCGCTGCCTGGACCGCTTGCGTGCCGGCGGCCACAGACTTGGTTCCACAAGTTTGTTCTGACTGTACGGATCGTCTCTCGCAGGGTCACTTCAAAGAGAGTTCCTCAATGTCCCGCTTCTCAAGCTCTCACCCCACCCTCCCAGCAAACGAAGCCCAGGGTGGTGGTTGGGCAGGTATGCTGCTGACCGCTCAACGCTGAGGTCAAGGAGGTGCGGGTGTTGGGTATGTGTCCCTTTGCCGAGAACACCTGAAGCCCTACCGAGTCACACTCCAGCAAATCCCAGTAATTCAAATATCCTTATCAGAAGTGACTAGATTCGAGTTTGGTCCGACCACCTCCTCCCCGCGCAGCCCCTACAGGCCTCTTCTGCGCGGTCTTTCTCTTCAGACCCCAAAGGGCGCACGTCTGGGTGTGCCAAGTCCGCCTCTTCCCCGGCTCTGGCGGGGGCGGGAGTGGGCGGGCAGGGACCTGGATCTGATTAGCTGGGAGGGGGAAGCAAGCCGTGGTCCCAGCCACTCTCTCCTGCCTCCCTGTCCTCCCGGGCTCCTCCAGCAGGAAGAGGGACTGTACAGGACAGGAGGGGTGGGGGTCCCACCATTGAGCATCCTGCCCAGGGATCAGAACCGGTGCCTGTGTCTCTGACCTTCCTCCTCCCGCCCTTCTCCGGCCCCCTCAATGGGACCCGCTTCCAGCTCCGGCTTCTATGTGAGCCGCTCGGTGGCCCTGCTGCTGGCTGGTCTGGCAGCCACTCTCCTGCTAGCTCTGGGCGCGCTCGCAGCTCTGTACGGCTACTGCGCGCGCGTCCCGCCGTCGGAGCTGGGTGGCCTCGGGGTTCCGGACGCCGCGTCCTCCCCTCCCGACAGGCAAGAGGAGCCGACCGGGACCCCGAAATCTGGCCCGGCTGGTAAGCCGTCAGTGACTACTACCCGTGACGACTGGCGACCCCCGGGACCCTGGGACCATCTGCGCCTTCCGCGCTGGCTGGTGCCCCTGCACTACGAGCTGGAACTATGGCCCCGGCTGAGGCCCGACGAACTCTCCAAGCGGTTGGACTTCAGCGGCCGAGTGAACATCACGGTGCTCTGCAAAGTGGCCACCACGCGATTGCTTCTGCACAGCTTTTTTCTAGACTGCGAGCGCGCGGAAGTGCGGGGGCCCCTGTCTGCGGGCACTGAGGACGCCACCGTGGGCCGTGTGCCGGTGGACGACGTGTGGTTCCCGCTGGAGACGCAATACATGGTGCTGGAACTCCGTGAGGCCTTGCAGCCCGGTAGCCGCTACGAGCTGCAGCTCAGCTTCTCAGGTGTGGTGCACCAGGACACCAGGGAGGGGCTCTTCCTCAACGTCTACACCGACCAGGGCGAGCGCAGGTAAGGGCGGGCGGGCCCCGCCCCCGCCCCAGTCCTCCCCGTTCCCCTCTGTCCCCGCCCCCGCACCTGGCAGGTTGGGCGTCCAGCCGCTTAACTTGTCCAGGTGTGCGTCTCCCTCCTTCCCGAACAGCCCCTCTAGCCCATTCTCCGTGACGTTTTCGTCCAGAGCTGGAGGGCAAGAGCCACCTTACCTTAGGTCCTGAGACCCTGCTCTCGGAATGAAGGCTTGGAGACCCTTCCTCTGGCCAGTTTTCGGCCCTATCCCTGCCCATCCAGGTGGTTTTTATCGTTACCTCTCTTGAAGTTTCTTCTACCCGGAAGTTTATTGTTCTCTTCAGAAAACCCCTTTCACCTCTAGCCGCTCAAAGGTGGGTCCTTGGACTAGCAGCAGCGGTAATACGTGGGGGCTTGTTAGAAACGCAGACTCTCAGACTCCACTCCCTACCCTGGCGATCGGGATGTGCGTTTTACCTAGATACTCAGGGGACTCTCTGGCCTTGACGCTGGAGGAGCATCCTTCCCGGTTCTGTATTTCCCTTCCTGAGCTCGCCGTGCTTGGCTCCCAGCTCTGCCTCTCTTTCTAGGCACTCTGTAACTGCTGCTAGAACAACAAATACATCCATGTGGGGGATATTGGTTCTCATATCTTTTGATTTTTTGCTAAGGTTCTTTGAAACTTTGGAATTGCCTTTAATTTATACCGCCCATCACCCCCGCCTGGGGGTCTCATCTAGTTTTACTAGCGAACAGTGGCGTCCCCTACCCACTCTGGGCTCTTTGTCAAGCTCTGCAAAGCCTCAGAGCCCAGCACTCTTGGGATCTCTGTGACGGAAAAAAACGGTAAAAGTGATGATAAGAGACCTCCCCTTTGAGTTTGAAAGCCCATGTAACTTACATAAGATTTTTGTACACTCATTTGAGATACTGTCACCTATGCCGACTGTTTTCTGCCCCTGCGCAAGAATCGCCTCTTTCCACCCTTTGCTACCACACTGTGAGCACAGGGAAATGGCTTCAGTGGAAGATAACAAAAAGTTATTTTTTTCAAACCAGCGATCTCTTTCCTCACTCACAAACTGGTGGAGCATTTGCGGTTCACACAACTGCATGTACTTTGCCCTTTATTATTAGAGAAAATGTTATCAGATGTTCTCAGCGGGAAAGAAACCCACTAAATTACCCTCTGAACCATCCCCTGCACTATTTTGAACATTTCCGGGGTTTCAAAATAAGTTTAATGAGCTACCTTAGTGGATATGTAATCTGTAACTTTTGTTTTTATGGACGGTATGCTTGGTTTGCTCTCTCAAAAAATGCTTGAAAATAGTTTTGGAATGCCCTCATTTAGAAGATGTGTTATCTAACTTAGGTGCCCCAGGAACATTTTGAATTGCTGAGTGCAGCTGAGGGTGCAAGATCCTTCAGAGGAAAAGTGGAAGCTCTTTGTGTGCATATCTGACAGTGTTTTTTGCTGTCCGTCAGTAAATCTTCACATGTTCACTCATCTTTTCCCTCTTCCTGTCTTAGTGGGACTGTGACTCAGACAAACTAGAAAACCCCAGAAAGGAAAATCCCTTTGCATTTTTCTGTTGTGCCACCTGCTCTAACATCAACTGCAAACCATATTTTCAGAAGAAATCTTAATAAGGTCCTTGTTCATACACCAAGGCAGAGGTCCAGAATTGTGATGTTTGGGGTGGGGGCAGTTTTTACCAGGAAGTTGTCCCTCGGGTCTCTGCTTCTGAAACCATAGGGGAAAGACACCTGTGGCTAATATTCAAGCCAAGGTCATAAAGAACCTGGACAGAATGATGGCTTATGATTTGGCTGACTTAGGGAACCCAGCAGACCTGAGTTTGAACCTGAGCTGTGTGAATTGAGGGAATTGCTTAACCTCACTAAGTCTGTTGCCTCATCATGGAATAGATAGAAAAACTGTCAACTTTTAGAGTATTGTGAAAATGAAATGAGGCGATTGGCAGACAGCCTGGGCAGTGGCAGTGGCTGTCACTGGGTGGGATTATCATTGCTGGGAGCAGCCTCCTCGTTATCTAAATCTGGAACCTTCCAAGTTCCTGGTCTAAAAAGATGGGTGTGGGAAGAAGCCAGAAGATGGGAGCGGGGGAGTTGTTTATTAATGGTATATATTTTTGTTTTTCAAAATAAAACAACTTCTGGACTTTGGTTGACAACAATGTGAGTGTACTTAACACTACTGAACAACACACTTAAAAATTGTTAAATGATAACTTTTATGTTATGTGTATTTCACTACAATTAAAAACTTTAAAAAGAGCAAAAATAATTCTGGACTAGTAAATGTAGAATGGGGTTCAGAAACTTACATATTTTAACAGTTGCCACAGATAATTCTGATACCAGTAATCTGGTATTTGCTTCACACATTTTTCTAATTTTTTATTTCAAAATAATTACAGATTCATTAATAGTTGCAAAATAGTATTAAAAAGGTCCTAGGTACCTTCATCCAGTTTCCCCAAATTGTTATATCTTACATAATTACAGTATCATATTGACAGCAGGAATTTGACATGGGTGCTATGTGTATATGTGGTTTTATGTTTTATCACATGGGTAGATTTGTGTAACCACTACCAAAATCAAGGTATTCAACTGTTCCCTCACTTCAAAGATCACCCTCATACTTCTGCTTTTCACCCCTTCACTCTGTTCCCCCACCTTCCCTAACCCTTGGCAACCAATCATCTGTTCTCCATCTCTATAATTTTGTCATTCTGGTTTGTTTTTAGACAGAGTCTCACTATGTTGCCCTCGGTAGAGTGCCATGATGTCAGAGCTCACAAACTTTTGGGCTTAAGCAATTCTCTTGCCTCAGCCTCCCAAGTAGCTGGGACTACTGGTGCCCACCACAATGCCTGGCTATTTTTTTGTTGCAGTTGTTATTGATGTTTAGCTGATCCAGGCCAGGCTCGAACCTGCCACCCTCAGTGCATGTGGTCGGTGCCGTAACCACAGTGCTACGGGTGCCGCCCCATTCTGAGAATATTACGTAATATTCACAAGTATGTGATCTTTGGATAATTAGCTTTTCTCACTTAGCATAATGCTCTTGGGATCCATCCAAGTAGTGTGTGTGTCAATCATTTGATTCTTTCAATTTTATTTTTATTAAATCATAGCTGTATACAATAATGCAATTTGGGGGTACAATGTGCTGGTTTTATATATAATGTGAAACACTTTCATGAAACTGGTTAACATAGCCTTCGCCCCATTTTCTTGGTTATTGTGTTAAGACATTTATATTCTACACTTAGTAGATTTAACATGTACCCTTATAAAATGCACCATAGGTGTGTTCCCACCAGTTACCTTCCCTCCACCCATCCTCCTTCCTCCCCTCCCTTCCCTCACCTCTTTCCCCTTCATCTTGGGCTATAGTTGGGTTATAGCATTCATATGGAAGTGTGGGTGTTTATAAATTGGTTTCATAGTAGGATTGAGTACATTGGATACTTTTTCTTCCATTCTTGAGATACTTTGCTAAGAAGAATATGTTCAGCTCCATCCATGTAAACATAAAAGAGGTAAAGTTTCCATCTTTTTTAAGGCTGCATAATATTCCATGGTGTACATATACTACAATTTATTGATCTATTCATGGGTCAATGGGTACTTGAGCTTCTTCCATGACTTAGCAATTATGAATTGGACTGCAATAAACATTCTGGTGCAAATATCTTTGTTATAAAGTGATTTTTGGTTTTCTGGATCTATACCTAGTAGAGGAATTGAAGGATCTATTTTTAGATTCCCTAAGTGATCTCCAAACATCTTTCCAAAAGGAACATGTCTTTTTATTGCTGAGTGGTATTCCATGGGTTAGATGTTCCACAGTTTGTTTAGTCATTCACCACTCTTTGAAGGATGTTTTGGTTGTTTCCAGTTTGGGGCTATTACAAATAAAACTTCTCCAGGTAATTGTGTACAAGATTTTGTGTGAACATAGTTTTTATTTCTGTGGGATGAATGCTCCCATGAACAATTGCTGGGTTATGTGATAACTCTATATTTAGTTTTTAAGAAACTACCAAACTAGATAATGCTTTTGTTTCCTCATAAAATTGATATATTTGTCCCAATGTTATCTTCAATGATTATGTCAATGTTTTATAAATATTCATGGAATAAAGGAACCTGAAATAAAAAAATAAAAAAAGAAAGAAATTACCAAACTATTTGGTGACTGTACCATTTTATACTCTCACCAGCAGTGTATGAGTGATAGTTTCTCTATCCAGCCACCATTTGGTATTGTCACTGGTTTTTATTTTAGCTGTCCTGACAGGTTAATAGTAATATCTCATCGTGGTTTTTACATTGAATTGTCTAAAGGCTAATGATATTAAACTTATTTTCATGTGTGTATTTTCGGCTCATATATCATCGTTAGTGAGATGTCTCTTCATATCTTTCCCCTATTTTCTAATTGAACAAAACTATTAAACTCTCAGAGTACTTTATGAGATGTATGGGTATATGGTTTAAAAATATGTTCTTCCAGTCTGTAGCTTTTACTTTCATCCTCTTAATAAGGTTTTTCACAGAACAAAAGTTCTGAATTTTGTTGAAGTCCAATTTATCCAATTTTTAAATGGATGCCATGTCTAAAAAAGAACGCTTCACCAAGCCCTAGGTTCTGCAGATTTTCTTTTTCTTTTCTTTCTTTCTTTCTTTTTTTTTTTTGAGACAGAGCCTCAAACTTTCCCCCTGGGTAGAGTGCTATGGCATCACAGCTCACAGCAACCTCCAACTCCTGGGCTCAAGCAAGTCTCCTGCCTCAGGCTCTCAAGTAGCTGGGACCACAGGTGCCCGCCACAACGCCCCGCCATTTTTCGGTTGCAGCCATCGTTGTTTGGCGGGCCCGGGCTGGGGATTCAAACCCGCCACCTTAGGTGTACGTGGCTGGTGCCTTAGCTGATTGAGCCACAGGCACCGAGCGTAGGCCTATATTATTTCATGAAATAGTCATCTGGAGTGCAACATTTTTCTGCCTTATTTAAAAGCAAGCCTGGATCCTCCACTCATAATAGTGCCCACCAGATCTACTTCACTTATCTAGGTTATGAACTTAGCAACCACAGTTATTTGAATTTTTTTAATTTCAGATTAATATGAGGGTAAGGTATTTAGGTTACACTTTTAACATTACTAAGGTAAACTTCAAGTTGTAGGTGTGCTGACCACCCCCACATTGTGGATTTTAGGTGAGACCCCCACCAATCGCCTTCCCTACTCTCTCATCCCCTTCTCCTCCTCTTCTGTTTTAAACCTTGAAATAGAAAATTGCTATGATCCTTCCTAATTCTAACATT
Organism: Galagoides demidoff; assembly: GCA_963574575.1. NCBI lineage: Eukaryota > Metazoa > Chordata > Mammalia > Primates > Galagidae > Galagoides > Galagoides demidoff. The sequence continues at coordinate 13,876 of CAUYQV010152771.1, forward strand.
GACTCTCAAGACATCTGTTGTAAGAGAAATATATTAAATCATTAGAAGAATAGGCTGTAGGAGATGATGCTGTAAGCTCCTTCAAGCTCTAATATTCTATGACAAGCTAAGTTGTTCCTGGGACTTTGATATATTACTTGACACATCGTTGGGTGAGCTAGCCTTGAGCTGGTCTTAGAAGTCACTAGAGGGAGCGACACTTCACTTGTCACCATTGATCCAGGACGAAAAAAAATTGATAGGCTAAAATCAGGGGTTGCAGGTATGCCCTTCCTTGTAGTTCTAAATAAATACAATCAGTCTACCCAGTGTTAAGCAAGTGTTTCTTAAGGCATGTTTGTAAATGTGTTTATAAAGCAAGAACCTACAATCCATCAGGTCTCAAAGAGCTAATCAATATATTCCGATCTGATCTCCGAGAAGTTTTGCCGCTGGGAAGTTTAATTTATTTCGACTCATGGCCATGAAAAAATGAGCAGCCAAGGCATTTTGACAAAATAGAAAAAGTGGATGATGCTGTATCCAGCACCAGTTCCATTTCAATTTTCCATCTTATCTGTACAAATCACCTCACTGAATGGAATGACCATGAAAACCAATCAGGCGTGGGGTTAGTCTATGGGCCAAGGTAGAAAAGAAAAGTATATAGATGGCAGCTGCAAGAGGCGTTGTTACTCACAGACCATGCTCCCTCTTAAAACATTTCTTCTGGAAAGAGAGTGGGAAGCCTGGGAAAGAGTTTTGATATGTAATCTACCATATAAATTTCCTTTTAACAGTATTTGTGTCTGGATATAATCACTTCCCATAGCTTGGGTGCTTGCCCCTGAAAAATAAATTCCCCTGATGTCTGCAAGGGATGGATATCAAGTGCCATTTCCCTTTTAGAATTTGGCACAGTAATGACATAAACAAATCCCAGGAGAGTATTTCTTATTTTTATGCACCCGAAATAGAATCCAGGTCTATCATATACTGAAAGACAGCAAAGCTTTTCGGCTGGCCCCAAGGGAAATATGCAGAGTAGCAGAAATGGAAATGTGTTATCCTGGGAACCTAGCTATATTACAGGTAGCAACGGTGGCATATGTTTGCATAAGTGATACATCAGCCCCTACTCTTCTTATGTAGATTCAATAAACAAGAGCATCCACTCTCTTAAAAAGCAAAGAATTAGGATCTGCAAAACAAAAGATAAGGTAATGAGAAAGACTGAAAAAAGGCTAGTAGGAAGGAGGCCCTTTTAAGTAGAAATAGTTTAAGCTAGTTCATCTTAAAAGGACAACAGGAGTTAGAGAAAAGTTCCAGAAAGCATAATTATACTTTAAGCACCTGGAGAGGTAGGCCTGCTTGTCTGGTGGGGTAAAGAAGGCACTGAGGAGAAGAGGAAAGAAAAATGTCCTTCCCTCCTGATAACACTGTTGCCGTATCAGATAAAAGCCATGGAGTAAGACGTCCAACTGGACGTGGTTGGAAGGTCACAGACTGCAGTCAGTTCCTTTTGAGACCACCCTGGATTCAGGATTATAACAATGGAGGGAGAATTCCTAAGGATTTCAAAAGCAATGATTCATGGAAGAAGGAACAATAAAATATTGATTCTAGCCATTGCTTTGCCACTAATTCCAATGTGACTTCTTTGCAGTGGTGTTTCCTCATCTGCTAAACAAAGTCATTACATGGATAGACCATTTCCAAGGTCCTATCTGAATTGTCCTGACCCTTATCGCTGAGCTCCTATAGAACCCCACAGAAGGTGCGTCTCTACCTTCTATTAAAGCACTGGTATGTAGTAAGTTGAATACATTGATTTTTATGATGACAACTGGGTAGTCTAGTTTCTATTGTATAAATTTAAAACTCTACAATTCCCTTTCACAAGTTGGGGACACCCATTATCAAAGTCATGACGCGCAACTGGTGTAGGGATGATTTACGCCATCTGTAGTCACCAAAGGCATCCAGTCTCATTCTTAAGCTTCCAAAGGGTGGAGCAGCATGGCCAGAAAAGATCTAAGAATGACCTGCTTTAAAGTACTCTTTGTCAAAATAGATAATCCACACCTGGGACACTATATGTGGGCTCTGAAATAAGAATCTACTCACTGTTATCTTCTATAGAAGTGGGTTTGGCTCACTACTTATTCAGAGAGAACTCTATGGATTACAAACCCTCTGACTGATCAGTCTACCATTTTCTAGATAGTTAAATTACAATAGAACCCACATTATGTTAGAGTACAATCTTCTTTTAGTAAAAATATTTAAAATTATAGTAAAGTATGGAGAAACGAAACCTTATCATTGGTTTTCAGCTCTATCTGAGTGTTTTTAATCCATGTCTGGTTTTCATCACTGCATTCTTAGAAGGGTAAGGACTAACTGGAGGTCAAGAGAGGAGATGGGATGAAAAGGCAGCAATATGGTTTCAACAAAACTAATGAAATTTGATATTTCTGTCTATGAGAGATAGTCAAGAGTGATTCATGTTCTGCATTCAGGCATAAGAATTCCTATGTTTTAGAGGAAGAAGTATATATATGAATGGGATGGGAGTAAATTTTAGCTCTTTGGGGAATTAACAAGATTATTCCAATCCAATTTATAAAACATATACTAAAGAAGGTGCTAAGTTTCGTGCTATGGTTCCTAAAGTTTTTTTTTTAACTATATATTTTAAAAACTATATGAGGTACCAAATTTCTAGTCACTCTTTTTTTTTTTTTTTGAGACAGAGTCTCACTTGTCACCCTTGGCAGAGTGCCCCTGTGGTATAATAGCTCAGAGCAACCTTAAACTCTTTGGTTCAAGCTAGATAAAATAATTTGTCCACTCAAGACAAGGAATTTTAGGCACTTAAAGACTAATGAGTCTGGAGAAAGTGACACTTGTGCTCTTCACTCTTGACAGGTTTGTGACAGCTACAAATACCTTGGAATAGGGAACCAGAAATGGACTTGTACTGATGGAGGAGGGAGTGAGCGGAGTATTCGGTAGGACCCCCAGATACTCTCCCTCACACTGTATTTATTGTGAAGGTTATCCAAGAGCGAAAAGGGAGATTTAGGGACAGTTTGGATCTTTGAAAATCAGATCTAGCAGAATTCTATGAAAAATCCCTTTTTATTTATTTGTGTATTTATCTATCTTATTTTTGAGACAGAGTCTCATTTTGTTGCCCTTGGTGGAGTGCTGTCGCATCACAGCTCACAGCAACCTCAAACTCTTGGGCTCAAATAATTCTATTCCCTCAGCTTCCCAAGTAGCTGGGACTACAGGCACCAGCCATGATCCCTGACTGTTTTTAAAGACGATGTCTTGCTCTTGCTCAGGTTGGTATTGAACCTGTGAGCTCAGGCAATCCACCCACCTTGGCCTCCCAGAGTGCTGGGATTACAGGCGTGAACCACTGCGCCCAGCCTGTCACTCATTTTTTAGGGAAAAGATGTTCTTGTAAATATATTAGTTAGGTCTTTAAGCTCCAGTGAAGGGGTAGATTGTATGAAGTTGTGAAAAGGGATTTTATGAAGTTGTGAAATTTTATTTGAACATTACAAACAAAACAAAACCATAAGATACACTGGATATCATCACTATATTTATTCTGGGTTTAAGACTAGGAGTTGTAGTAAATTATGGGAATTGGATAAGTAACTTAGTGTTAGAATGAAATATGGGATTAAATTATCTAGTTTTTTTTTTATATACTTAGTATCTATGCCACCTGCAGCAAGAGTCTCATTAGATCAGTTTGCCCCATCCAGCTGGTAGTGCTGCCATTGGGAACAGCTTCATAGTAAGTTACCACTAATGTATTTGTCCTTTTTTATGCACGTTGATCTATTGGACAATTAAATTGTGTACAGGAAAGAAGAGTTGATTTTGTGCAATACAAACTGCACAGGCTTCTTCAGCATAATTCAGATAATCAGGTGGTCACATTGGCAAGAACTAAAGTATTTTTTCTCCTTTTCCTATGCTAGGTCAAGATCATCCCTCTCTACTTAAGGGAAGAGGGGCTAGTTTGTCTGCTTAGTATGATGGATGCCAAGGTATACATTGGACTATTCTTTAGAAGAATCTTAGCTTTTTATTACTGCTTTTCTGTTTTGGTCTTTGCGATAGTCTGCCTTGAGAGAAGATTGCTCGTGTCAAGGAACTGGTTGTATAAGTGAATTAAGAAGTTTTCTCTCCCCACAGGCATGAACTTGCAAGGTGCTTCTAAAATTGAAGGGGCTTTTATTTGTTCTCAGGCATAGCGGGTTAAGGATTATTGGGTACCTGTTGAGCTATTGTAAGGCAATTTTAATATCTGTTCATATTGTCTCTTTGTATAGAATCTTTTGGGTAGTGATGATTAATAAGGTATCACATGGGATTTCTGAATCTCTGATCATCATCTCAACATTATTGGATCTTACTCATGTATTTTTCTTAGCTTTGTGGTAAGTCTTATAAGAAAATTAAAAATATTCTATGGAAAAATGGGGTGATACATTAATTCAAATTGGAAGCCTCTAGGCTGAAATAATTTTTAGACATGTCAGATTGAATTTGTCTATTAATGAAATTTAGGGGGCTCAGAAAATGGTACCCCAAAATAAGAACTCTGAAGCAGCTTCAGAAGCAAAATGCCTCTCTGAATTTCAGCCCTCCAACTGCTGGCCCTTTAGTCTGTCTCACCTGAAACAAGCCATAGAAACTACGATAACTCGTCCCCAAGACATGTCAGAGAAACCAGAACCCCCTGTCCCCCAAACCAACCATAAAACCTAAAAATACTACTTTAACTTTTCCCCGGCCCTTATGTAACAATTGGCCATAAAGAAATTATCTGACCTCCTTTGGCTCCATACCCAGAAGGAAGGAATGCTGCTCAGAGAGGCCAAGAACCTTAGATTGTAGAATTTGTCCAATTACATTTTCTTTTTCTCTCTTAACATTTTTTATTAAATCATAACTGTATACATTAATGCATTTATGGGGTACACTGTGCTGATTTTATATACAATTTGGAATGCTTACATCAAACTGGTTAGCCTTCACCTCACTTACTTAATTATTGTGTTAAGACATTTATACTGTACTCTTAATAGATTTGACATGTACCCTTGCAATATGCATCACTGGTTACCCTCCCTCCTGCCTGCCCCCCCTTCCCTCTTTCATCCTGGGCTGTAGTTGTGTTTTATCTTTCATATGAAAGTGTGGGTGATTATATATTGGTTTTGTAATAGTACTAAGTACATTAGACACTTTTTTCCCATTCTTGAGATACTTTACTAAGAGGAATGTGTTCCAGCTCCATCCAGGTAAACATAAAAGAGGTAAAGTCTCCATCTTCTACATGACTTTCCATACTTGGCTGAAGCTAACCATAACAATGGACAGTTTCCCCTTTACTTTTGAGTCTGCACTAAGAAGGTTCCCGTGTCATGAAAAATTGCGATCAAGTAAATTTGTACATCTTTCCCCTATTACAGTGTGCCTTTTGCAAGTTGATTTTCAGAAAACCTTCAGAGAGCAAAGAGGAAGTCTTCTCTTGACTCCTACAAAGGTCATCTCACTTTGCAGAGTAAGCTGTCAAAGGGTTTTCTATGTCCCTTAATATAATCTTTGCTATTTTTCTAATAAATTCTCATTCTGAAAGGTGGCTCTCCAGCATCTGGACTGGGTCCTCCACTGCAGGAGGCAGGCAGAGGGGATCCAGTTTATGATTCTTGGTGCTGGGCCCCCCAACCTAGCCCACTTCACACGGCAGGAACTGCTTAGGGGGTGTGTCCTGTCATGCTGAGGCAGGCCTGCTTGCTGGCAGAGCACATAGGCCCTTCTGCCCATCACCAGCACTGGGAACCCATGGAGACTCAATGTCAGGACAGCAGAAGCAGCCACAGGGGCCTGTCTGACAAGAGTTTGCTGTTTCTGACCATGTTCTACTGGCATATGCCCCCAGGTTTCCCATCAGTGTTTCTTTTCTCTCAAGCACAACCTGGCATACCAAGAAAGCACTTGTTAAGTGATTTTGCATTTTTGTTTTGTCCTAACTAATCTTATCATTTTAAAAGGACGCTGTTGGTCCTGTGCTTGTTCATTTCCAGTGGTTGTCATTGAGCCTTGCTGTTACTTGTGGCACAAGTAGCACCTATAAAGCCACACTGGGGCCATCCACAGTGACACTGGATGGACCAGGCCAGAATACCCTCCTCTGAAGAAGTGAAGAAATTATTTGTGTGGCTGGGAAGATTTTTTATTTCTTGTGTTAATGGCTAACTTGTTAACCTAGGCTGTTTGGGGTGGGGGTTCTGTCCTTCCTTCTTTTGTGTTTGTGAGTGTGTGTGTGTGTGGGGGGGATGTTGTTTTAAGAAAAACAACCAGAATTATTACATTCATATTTCCTTTAAAAGTATTATCCAGTAATAATAATTTAACTAGCTGCAAATGTCCCAAACTATTAGCAGGCAGTGTTCTAAGATTATCTCAATTAATACTTAAAACACCTCATGAGGTATTACAATAATGTAAATTTGCAGCTTAGGAAAAGTGATCAGGGTCATATGGATATATTATTTATTCATTGTTGCTGCAGAGTCAATCATCCTAAATTCAGTAGTGTATAGCAGGAACATTTATTATCATCTCTAGCAACATTAGCTGTTGACTGAGCTCAGCTGGAGGGTTTTTCCTAGGTTTTGCATAAAATTTAAGTCAGACATTGGCTAGGCCTGTAATGATCTCTAAGAATTCTCCATTATATATCAGGCTCCTGGGATGCGAGAATTTAATTTGGTGAAGATTGAAACACATGGATCCTGGGCTATCTTGGCAATTTCTCCAGCACAGTAGCTTCAGGGTATCCATACTCCCTCCATAGGGCCCAGAAATTGAGGGGTGCATTCCCATGAGAGCGCTGTGTGAATGCTCTACCATTTCCTATGACCTAGCCTCAGAAGTTACAAACTGTCACTTTCGTCCTAGTCTAGTCATTAAAAATGGGTCATTAAAATGAACCCATCTTCAAGAACAACCAATCTGACTCAAGTTCTTAATGAGAGAAAAATCAAAGAATAAGGGCTAAAGTCCATATCTGAATTCATCCTTCCCTGACTCTGCATGTGTTCTTAGCTCTGCTGCTACATTTTGACAAGTTCCTCGGAAGACTGTCTACTGAACACTTGTCCACTTAACCTGTGTGGCCGTATACTAACCTGAAGGAAGTGTCACCAAAATCATCTTCTAAGCTCTCCGTCTCTCTGCAAAAATGTTCAACACATGTTTTTAAATCCTAGAGTCTTCAAGAATTGAAATTTTGATGAAATTTGTAGAAAGATTTCAGTACCAGGGTAAACTATTAAAATTTCCCTTATTCTTCAAAATATTGACTACTATATATGTTTCTCTCATTTTTATGACACAGAACTTGCAGAATATTAGTCTAGCTTTTACTTTCTTGCTAAATCTTACATTCAACTCAAATAAAATTAATTTTTCATGTAAAATTCCCCAATGGACCTGGTTTCTTAAAATTCAAGTTATTGTATCAACACCATCCTTTCTAAAAGTAATCCTCTAATTCTGTCAACAAAAGTAGTCAAATTTCCCTTGAATGGCTTCTTCTCCATTGAGACAAAGTTCTCATAGCCCATGGCTCTGTGATCATTGCTGAGGCACTAGGAGCTTTCCTGAATCTTTGTATCTGTTATGATACTTTGCTGGACTATGAGTTTCTATAATAGACAGAAAATGGTTACTGAATTCCTTTCCCATTCAGAACTTCCCAGATGACCTAGTATCTGACTTTTCATACATTTTCAGAGGTCTCTTCAAATTGTCATCCAAATAGACATATATGAAAATAAAATAAGATAACAAAAACCACAAATTAAATATATCAATTCCCCATCCTTCTTTTTGCATAAGAACTAATAAGCTGGATGAATTCTTACTTCTTCATCTTTTTTAATGTCCACAAATGCCTTCATCTATTGCCATCATTACACTGAAATTTTATTTGTGTCTCAAGACGCTGCTGCAATCTTACCCTAACTTCATATGAAGTCTTTTCAACTTGGTCTATGATGCCTGTGCACCAGGTGTCGGAAATACATCTGGAACCCAACAGCGCTGTCTCTGTGTAAACTATTCTCATGCACATAATCTTTTGGAACATTAATTGCTGCCTCAGTGAAATGGAGAAAATCATTTCTCAAGACTTAATTTATAGGACTATTCAAAATGAAGCAATGAAATGTTTTCTTACTCTTTCTTTAGCCATTCGTCTCATTGGTTGAAGACAAGATTCTCATACTTTCAGTCAATGTGATTTCACAATTTAAAATGCAGTAAATATCATGACATAAAAGGCAGGTTGTCATTCTACTTTCTCCAGAAGTTTTAGTGGAATAACTTCTCTTAAGAATCACAGAGCTAGAATGTGGGGAGGGGGGAGGGAGAAGGGAGGGGGGAATGGGTGGAGGGAGGGGGATTGGAGGGACCATTTTTGAGGTCTATCTTACAGGGGTACAAGTGAAACTCTCTAAGAGTAGAAACAGAATGTTTTAAAACTATAACTGAGAAAATGACATGAAGGCTGTGTTGATCAGTTTGATGGAAGTATTTTGGTTTGCATGCGAAAACCCCACACTGTACTCCAGAAGTGCATTAATGTACATAGTTACCATTCAATAAAATTAAAAAAAAAAAAACCAGAAAGGGAAAAATCACAACTAATATCATGGAAATATAAAACATAATCTTGATATATTATAAAAATCTCTATGCTCGTAAATTTGAAAATGTGGAGGAAATGGACAAATTCTTGAAATTGAGCTTCCTTAGGCTAAATCAGAAAGTGGTACATTTTTAATGTATAATATACCTGTACATGATGTGATGATACAGAAATATATATGCTTGATAAACTCTAAGCATACACAGGAGTGACTGTAGGTATTACTTAGCATATATGGTATTGTCATTAAAAATGTAAGGCAATATTAGCAACAAGTTCCTAATAAAATAAGATAGAGTTTTACATTGATATATAGATGATCTGTATATTTTAATAATGTTTTTATCTTTTTTTTAAACAAAGTCTCACTTTGTTGCCCTCTGTAGAGTGCAGTAGCATCATAACTCACAGCAATCTCAAATTCTTGGGCTCAAGTGATTCTCTTGTCTCAGCCTCCGAGTAGCTGGGACTACAGGTGCCCACCGGCTATTTTTAGAGATGGGGATCTCGCTCTTGCTAAGGCTGGTCTCAAACCTGTGAGCTCAGGCAGTGCAAGAGTGCTAGGAATACAGGCTGAGCCACTGCACCTAGCCCTACGGCATTTATATTTTAGAATAAATTTAAGTTTACAGAAAATGTAAAAAATAGTACAGAGAGTTCCCAAATATTTCACGTGGGTTTCATTTATTGATAACTGACATTGATTTATCATAATTAACCAGTATCAATGCATTATTAATTGAACATAGAATTGATTTGTCATATTCAACCAATATTAATGCATCATTTTTAACCAGAATCCAATTTGCTCATATTTTCTAAGTTTTTATCTAACGTCCTCTTCCAGGATCCCACCCAGGATACCCCATTGCATTTAATTGTCATGTCTCCTGAAGGTCTTGGCTGTCACAGCTTCTCAGATTTTCCTTGTTTTGGATGATTTTGATAATTTTGAAATATATTTTTAGGGGACTTGTCCACCCGAAATTCTTAATAAAATAAATAAATTAAACCTTGTACAATATCCCTATATTAGAATTTGTCTGATATTTTCTCATGATTAGAATGTGTTATAGGTTTGATGGAGGAAGATATGGTTGTAGGTTTGAGGGAGGAGAAGATGTGGAAGAAAGTGCCTTTTTCATCACATCTTATTAAGAGTGTACGCTGTTGAAAAGACTTACCACTGTAGATCTTAACTTGTTCACTTTGCTGAGTAATGGCTTGTCAGATTTCAACACCGTAAAACTATTTTTTACCCACACTCACACTGTACTTACTGGAAGTCACTCTTAAGAAGCAAGGATAGAGTATCTACATAAATTATTGGTGGTTCTTCTGTATAGCATATTTGATTCCTCCTGTTTATTTATTCACTCAACCCTTTATTTATATTAATATTGACACAGACATATTTATACTTTGGTTTACAGTCCAGTACTTCTTTTTTTTTTTTTTTGGCTGGGGTTAGGTTTGAACCTACCACCTCTGGCATATGGGGCTGGTGCCCTACCCCTTTGAGCCACAGGCACTGCCCTCAGTCCAGTACTTCTTTACTCATATGTTCAAACGTTTCCAATTTTGGTCATTGAGACCTTTTCTACTTGCCTCCTGAGTCTTTTTATGTGTACGCACCATCATGTATCTGTGTGTGAGACTTTGCACTTTCTTCCTAACTAAAATTCTACAAAATAGACAAGGTTCCTTAGTCATGTGCAGACAAGGGCATACTTATTGTCTTGCTCACCACTCCTATTCAACAGTGGTGGAAAGTTCTTGTTCATGCTGGAAACCAAGAAAAATAATTAAAAGACATTCATATTGGAAATCAAGGCATAAAAATGTTTGCATTTACAGATAACCTTTCCTATGGACTAAAGAACATATTTGTTAAAAACTCTACAGAAATTCTGAATTAATTAGAAATTATAATAAAATGATAGTATACATGCTTAATACACAAAAGCCAATTTTGTGGGGCATGATGGCTGAAGTCTGCAATCCTTGTACTTTGGGAGGATGGCTTAAAGCCAGGAGTTTGAGCTGAACACCATGGCACATCTTTTAGGCCGAGCGACTCCAGGGTCTGAGGAGTGTGAAGTTATAGTGGGCATCATGGAGCTGCTGCATTCCAGCCTGGGTGACAGAGTAAGGCCCTGTCTCAAAATAGACACCAAATTACTTTCCTTTATAAAAATAATAAACAAAATGTTTCACTTAAAATTTAAAAAGTGAAAGTCAAAGAACTACTCACAGATAAGTCAAACAAAATATATACAAGATCCATATACAGAACACCACAAATGCTAAAGGATGAAACTAAAGAAACGGTAACAGAATGGGATATTTTATATTCATGGATTGGAATATAAAAAACCTCATGATTTAACCTCATGTTAAATCATATCTCAGTTCATTAGGGACTGCTCTAACAAGATACCCCAGCCTGCTCATAAACAGTATAGATTTATTTCTCACAGTTCTGTAAGCTGGAAAACCCAAAGTAAGGCACAGACAGATCTGGTGTCTGGTGACAGGGCCCTTTCCAAGTTCAGTGACGGTATCTTCTTCCTGTTTTCTCAGGAGACAGCCCTCTGGAGCCTCTTTTATAAAGGGAATAATCCCAGAGCCCTTACGACCTTATTGTATCCAAAAAAATTCACCAAAATTCACCTTTTAATAGATCAGTTTGTGAATTCGGATCGCACCATGTGAATTTGGGGAAACACAGTCAGACCAGAGCAACCCTGTGGAACTAAAGACAACAATCACCCCAAGTCACCCGTGGAGCTCCCTCAGCACTCAATTTCTAATTAGCTACTTTGTAAATACGTAAGATGCTTGTAAGTAATTATCATCCTTAGATTTTATTTCATAGCCAGCTGTGAAAACTTTGCATTTAATTATTTTTTGGCAGTTATTAAAATTTCCCAGGTGGGTAGTAGTTGTACAAGGTATTTCAGAGTATGAGTGTTAGAAAGTGAAGTCAGACTAATTATAGCCAATAGACTTACAGAAGAATTTCTTTAGGGGGTCTATAAACTATAGTGTGAAAAAATATTCATACTTTATGCATCTGACAAGTAATTTGGGTTTCAAATATATTTAAGAATCCTTACAATTCAATAATAAAATAAAAACAAAGATGAATAGAAAAACTAAACAGTCACAAAAGAAGTTACGTGACTTGCCAGTAAACTTATTAAAATGTTTTAGCATTGTTATCTTCAAGGAAAAACATGGCAATGTGTTCCTTCTAGAGTTGCACAAAAAGATTGAAAATGCTAAACATTTATGGGAATATAAAGCAAATTCAATTTTCATACTTTCATGGTAGGATTATAACATTGTATGATCGTTTTGAAAAATGTTTGGCAGTTTCTTACACAGTTTAACATGACCTACCCATTCTATGATCCATAAGCCTTAAAATATTATCTTGATTATATGTAAATTATACCTCAATTAAATAGAACAAGTAGAGAAGCACAAGAGGAAGAAAGCTCTCCAAAACACCTGATCCAATTTTTTTTTTTAAATGTAACAGTCGAACTTATATTTTTAAAAATAAAACTTAAATGGTGATACAGGTGTTCCCCACTAAGGGCTGGACAGGGACTCCTCCCCATTATCTGGGCCCTGGTGAGCTCAGAAATCAGGCACAAATAGACTATCCTTTCCAGGGCCCACCCTCCAAGGTCCTGAAAGAAGCAGCTAGGAA
>CAUYQV010152775.1:0-15677 GCA_963574575.1 Galagoides demidoff
GGCACCTGTGGTCCCAGGTACTTGGGAGGCGGAGGCAGGAGACTCGCTTGAGCCCAGGAGTTGGAGGTTGCTATGAGCTGTGATGCCATGGCACTCTACCCAGGGGGATAGCTTGAGGCTCTGTCTCAAAAAAAAAAAAAACAGCATAATACATATTATTCTCACATGCACAATTCTCAGGATAGACCATATAACAGTCTCAATGAATTTAAAATAATCAAAGTCATACAAAATGTTTTTGCCAACTACAATAGAATGAAGCTCTAAATTGATAGTAGAAGGAAAACTGAAAAAAATATAAATATGTACAAATTAAATGGCTTAACTTACATTGAGTAAAATACAATGTAAACTGAGTATATTGAGTCAAAGAAGAAACCACAAAGGAAATTAGAAAATACCTACAGATGCACACATGTGAAATCACAACACACCAAAACTTACAGAATGTAGCAAAGGCAGTGTTCAGAGGGCAATTTAGAGATGTAAATACCTACATAAAAAACAAGAAAGATCTAAAATAAATAAACTAACTTTACACTTTAAGTAACTAGAAAAGAAGAGCAAACTAAACACAAAACTAGAAGAATGAAAGTAATAATAAAGATTTAAAAAGAGGTAAAGAAATGAGACAACAAAAAACATTAGAGAGAATCAACAAAACCCAAAAGTGGGTATTTGCAAAGATATTTGAAAAGATCAACTAAATTGACAAACTTTTAGCTAGAGTGACTAAGGGAAAAAGAGGAAACACTCAAATCAGTAAAATAAGAAATGGAAAGGGGAACCTTTATATAAACATAAAGGATTATAAGAATGTATTTAATACTAGGAATAATTATACACCAACAAATGAGATAACTTAGATGAAATGGGAAAGTTCTTGGTAATACAAAAACTCCCAAAATTACTCAAGAAGAAATTGAAAAGTTGAATCTGTAATAACATAATTCCCAACAAAGTAAAAGTTTGGGATGAAATCACTCCACTGGTGAATTTTTATCAAACATTTAAAGAAAAATCACACCAATCTTTTTCAAACTTCTCCAAAAAATGGAAGAGGAGTGAACAATTCCCAACTCTTTGATGAAGCAGCATTACCATGATACCAAAGACATGGCAAGAAAAATAACCTATAGATCAACATTCTTTATGATACAGATGCAAAAATCCAATACTAGGAAAAAAAATTCTGCAGCATATTATAAGGATCATATACTTTGACCAACTGGGATTTATTGCAGGAATGAAAGAGTGGTTTAACATACAAAAATCAATCAACATAAAACATCACATAAATAGAACAATAGAAAAAAATATGATCATCTTAATTAATGCAGAAAAAACATTTGACAAAATTCCACATACTCTCATGATTTAAAAACTAGGACTAGATAGGAACTGCCTCAATATGATTAAGGATATCTATGAAAATTCCACATCTGGCTCAGCACCCATAGCACAGTGGTTATAGCCCAGCCACATGCACCACAGGTGGTGGGTTTGAACCCGACCGGGGCCTGCTAAACAACAATGACAACTGTAACCAAAAAATAGCTGGATATGTGGCAGGTACCCATAGTCCCAGCGACTTGGAAGGCTGAGGCAAGAGAATTGCTTAAGCCCAAGGGTTTGAGGTTACTGTGATCTGTGATGCCATAGAACTCTAATGAGGATGACATAGTGAGACTCTGTCTCAATAAAAAAAAAAAAAAAACACTTCTATCACTATCACCAAATTTAATGGTATGAGACTGAAAGCTTTCTTCCTAAATTCAGAAACAAGGCAAAGATTCCCTCTTATACCACTTATATTAAACATTGTTCTGGATGTTCTACACAAAGCAAAATGAAATTCTTTGTCATCTCTATTCTCAGATAATATAAAATAATATATAGAAAATTCTAATGAATCCACTAGGAGGCAGAGATGGCAGGGTTGCTTGAGGCCAGGAGTTCAAGACCATCCTGAGCAACATAGCAAGATCATGTATTCATAAAAAATAAAAATTAGCTGGGCATGTGGTACATGGCTGTAGTCCCAGCCACCAGGGAGGCAGAGGAAGGAAGATCACTTGAGCCCAGGAGTTTAAGATTGCAGTGCCTGATTTTTGACAACGATACCAAAACCATTCAATAAGGGGAAAATAGTCTCTTCAAAAAAATGGCACTGGGACAATTGGAAATCCAAATAAAAATATGAAGTTGAACCCCTACATCACAATGTATACAAAAATGTACTTACAATAGATCAAAGACCTAAATGTTAGAGTTAAAACTTTAAAATTCTGAAGAAAACATAGGCCAGATCTTGATGACCTTAGGTTTGGCAATGGTTTCTTAGATACAACACCAAAAGCACGGTCAATTAAAAATAAATAAATAGGACTTGAATAAAAGTAAAAAGTTTTGTGCATCAAGAAAGCGAAGCTTTTCAGAGGAATACAAATAAAAACCACTTTGAGATATCACCTAATTACAGTGAGAATAGCCCCCATCACAAAGTCCTAAAGCTGCAGATGCTGGCAGGAGTGTGAAGAGAAGGAACACTTTTATACTGTTGGAAGGGTTGCAAACTAGTGCAGCTCCTTTGGAAAGAAGTATGGAGAGTCCTCAACAAGCAAAAAGTAGACCTTCCATTTGACCCCACAGTCCCATTACTTGGTATTTACCCAGAAGAAAAAAAATCATTTTACCATAAGGACATTTGCACTAGAATGTTTATTGCAGCTCAATTCACAATTTCCAAGATGTGGAATTAATCCAAGTGCCCATCAATGCATGAATAGATTAACAAACTGTGGTATGTGTATGCCATGGAAAACTATTCAGCCATAAAAAGGTAGAGATTTTACATTTTTTGTGCTTACATGGATGGATTTGGAGAACATCCTCTTAAGTGAAGTATCACAAGAACGGAAAAGCAAGTGTCCAATGTACTCAATACCAATATGAAACCAGTAGATCAACAACTACACTCCCACAAGAGAGAAAAACACAACTATGTTCAAATAGTGGGGGGAGGGGGAAGGAGGAAGGAGATTTGATGTGCTACCACCTAACAGGCACGACACAGGAGTATAATGCACACCTGCTGGCTGACAGGCTCAACTACAACTTGGACATTACCTAACAAACACGAACAATGTAACCTAATTATTTGTACCCTTATGTCAATCTGAAATTAAAAAAAAAAAAAGAAAATGATGGATTTCTCCAGAATGGGAGAAAATATTTGAAAATCACATGCATAATAATGGTCCAGTATCCAGAACATATAAGGTACTATTACAATTGAACCACAAAAGTACAAACAAGCCAGTTTTAAAAAGGGCAAATGGCTTCAATAGGTAGGGTGTGGCAAATGTTCTCCATCTTGACGTGTGTGGTAACTACAAGGATGTTCACTGGGTGACAATTTGCTGATTCATACACTAAATATTTGAGAATTTTTCTGTTTGTGTGTCGCTTCCATAAAGGTTTCTTTTAGAATGCATATAAATAGAAAAGAGAGTTTCCCGTGACCCTGAAGCTTTAAATGTAAATGTCACAGGGTGTGATACACCTCTTGGGAGGCGGGACACAATTATAAGAGGGATTTTACTGATCAAATGCAATCAGAGTAACCTGGTTCTCTGTACCCTCAATAAATTCTCAACAATAAAGAAAAAGATAAAATAAAAATAAATAAATGTAAATGTATTTTTTCTGATTGCTCCATTATTATTAAAAACTATTGATCAAATAAGAAAAATGTTATAAACTTGGATAATTATAAAAAGTTAAAATGTTATTGAATATCCCATGCTTGATATAGATGGATTTTTTGAAAATAGTTCATATCATCAATAGATATTAGTTATTTCCAGAATAAGGCTTAGCTCACTGCCAATTATATTCCTATTTCTTATTTTCAGAGATGATATGTAAATGAGAATAGAAGGAATTTTGTTATACCAGAAATTTATAATTAAATTCTGTTATAATTATAAATTTTCACCCAAATATTATAATTTCCTTTAGAGTTGTATGACACAAAACACATATTGAATTATTACCAGTTTTTCCCAATGATACATCAGATGACCAATTTCTTGTCAATTCTGTTGACAGGAAAATACAGAAAATTATTTGCTATGCAGGATTTCCTACTCAGTCTTTTGTCTTTCCCTTTCCTAGACAGGATACTTTGAAAGTTCCATTGGCTCCTGGAGTTTGATAAACTCTGGGGCAATCCACTATGATGAGCACAGCGCAGGAGAAAGTGGAGAGGGTAGTGAAGGGGAGATGGGAAAGAAAAATCTTGAAAGTTTCCCTCAGATGCATTTTTGGAAGAAGAGTGTATAGAATTGAGGATTTGAAAATGGATTCCATTAAAACTCCCTATGCTGAGTACCCCCTGGACAGTTTTTGTGCACTCTGGGTAAGTGTCCCTTAGTATGGGGATACCTAAGGACGCCTCAGGGATGATCCTCAGACTGTATCTCTAGGGGCCTCTGGGTCTCAAGCACCCAGGCTGCTGCTGACATGCAGACCTCAGAGATAAGGACTCTCCCAAACCACTACAGGGAGTCCCCACTCTCTTGGAGGACTTTGGACAGCCCTGGGCAACTGCTGTTCTCCCTCATGGCACCTATTGCCAAGTTTCCCTTTGGAGCACTGGATGGCTCTAGCTGCTTTCCACCTACAGAATGAGACAAGAGTTAAGAGTGCTCAGAGAAAGCTGAATCTCTCTGGAGAGAAACAGGCCTCTGCACTTCCCTGCTACATCATTTCAGGCCTCTCTGTGCCCTCTTCCAGGGTCAGTTCCCAGAGGGCACTATGTACAGGGTGGGCTGAGTTGCAAAGGGCTGTCAGGTAGACAGGATAGTGGAGAAGATACAGTAACATGAAAGATAAAAAGCAATTTTCAGAGGTGATTCCCAGGTATTTAGGTTAGTCCACCCCCAGAGGCCAGCAGATCTCAGAGATTCCGGCAACGAATTCACCTTTGAGGTTGTAGTGACTGATGTGAAAGGGCCCAGAGAAACGGATGGCAAAGGAGACTCGTGGAAACCCAGAGCCAGTGTGGGATCATTGTCCAGAGGAGATTAGGCATGCTAGCAGTCTCGGATATAAAAGTGGTGAGATTAGGAAGAGGCACTGGAAGCTTCAACCTTAAGGGAACATATGGAGATTTTATTGGTGCAGATTTTCCAATTGGGTGAGAAAAAGGTACAGATGAAGTGGTCAGATCTATATGTTCAGGGAATTTATATAGATACCTAGCACTGGATCAGCATTTGGTAGAATTACAGGGCTTCTAAGGCAACCTCCGCCCTCAGAAGTACAGAAGTGCCTAATGCAGTAGTTCTCCAAATGGGGTTCCTGGAGCATCAGCATATGTGAGAATTTTTTAGCAATGCCAATTTTTGGACCTACCTCAGACCATATAAATAGAGAATCTGGTGGTGGGGACCAGCAATTGGTATTTAAACAAATTCTTTCAGGGCAAACATTGAATTTTCTCTTCCTGTTCTTGAGTAAAGTTCGCTGAGCCCTGTGCTTGGTTGTTCATGCAGACAGAATGTTAACCATTGAAACTTTTCCTAACTCAGCAATTCTCTTTGAACTCCTCTTAGAGCAGCAGCTTCCAATCTTTTTAGCATCAGGGACCAGTTTCATAGACCATTCTTTCCTGGATGGGGGAGGGGAAGATCTGACAGGAGGCAGAGCTCAGGCAGTGATGCAAATGATGGGGAGTGGCCATACATAGAGATGAAACTTTGCGGGATTGCCTGCCTACTGACCTCCCAATGTGTGGCCTGGTTCCTAACAGGCCACAGACTGCTACTGGTTGTGGCCCTGAGAAGGCTCTGGATCTCTAGGGGAAATGGTTTCAATGGCTACCATTCTGTCTGCATGAACAATGAAACAGAGTTCAGGAAACTTTACCGGAGAACAGAAAGAGAGAATTCTTTTTTTTTTTTTTTTTTTGAGACGGAGCCTCAAGCTATCCCCCTGGGTAGAGTACCATGGCATCACAGCTCATAGCAACCTCCAACTCCCGGGCTCAAGTGAGTCTCCTGCCTCCACCTCCCAAGTAGCTGGGACCACAGGCGCCCGCCACAACGCCCGGCCATTTTTGGTTGCAGCCATCATTGTTGTTTGGCGGGCCCAGGCTGGGGATTCGAACCCACCACCTTAGGTGTACATGGCTGGCGCCTTAGCCGATTGAGCCACAGGCGTCGAGCCAGAAAGAGAGAATTCAATGTCTGCCCTGGAAGAATTTGTTTAAGAGACTACAACTTTAGAGGACATAAATACTCAAATTTTCCATCTCTCCCATGACCATCATATATTTGACAAGCACCTTATACATGAGGAATTTAGAAGACTGGCTCGGCGCTTGTGGCTCAATGGGCTAAAGTGCCAGCCACGTACACCTAAGGTGGCGGGTTCGAATCCCCAGCCCGGGCCCGCCAAACAACAATGATGGCTGCAACCAAAAAATGGCTGGGCGTTGTGGCAGGCGCCTGTGGTCCCAGCTGCTTGGGAGGCGGAGGCAGGAGACTCGCTTGAGCCCAGGAGTTGGAGGTTGCTATGAGCTGTGATGCCATGGCGCTCTACCCAGGGGGAGAGCTTGAGGCTCCGTCTCAAAAAAAAAAAGAATTTAGAAGACTGAGGGTGGGGAAGCTCTGAGTGATCACATAGAGACAGACAGCTATAGATATCTGACAGCTATATTTTCATTCTTTTATCTTTTATTTACAAAATAGTCATTATGTATCAGTCTTGTGCTAGGCAATGAAGATACAATGCTGAATAAGAGAGACAGCTTAGATTCCTTTCTTTGAAGTATGACATGTATCCCTCCCAAATTTTCTGTTGAGGACAAATTACTATCATTGGGTGCTGCATAATTTTATATTCTTTTATCACCATATGGAGGATGAAGTTCCATATGGTGACTTTCCTCAAACTAGAGACACTGGACAGGTTTCTCTTCTCTTGTGGAGTTTCTGGTGTCTAAGAAGGCTCGACCGCCTGCTGAAGTTTCTCCTGCATATGCTACAAGTGTAAGGCTGCTCACCTGTGTGGGTTCTCTGGTGTTTAATAAGGTGGGAGTTCTGAACGAACCTTTTTCCACATTCATGACATTTAAAGGGTTTCTCTCCTGTGTGAATTCTTTGGTGTGTGTGTAGATTTGTGTTATGACTAAAGCTTTTCCCACACCATGAGCATTTATATGGTTTTATTCCTTGGTGTGTCATGAAGTGTTTATTAAGATCTGAACTCCATCTAAATCTCCTATCACACTGTTGACATTTATAGGGTTTCTCTTCAGTGTGAATTCTCTGGTGCTTAATAAGATCAGAGCTAACTCTGAAACTTTTTCCACATTCCTGACATTTAAAAGGTTTCTCTCCTGTGTGGCCTTTACCATGAAGATTCTCTCTAGTGTGGTCTTTACCACGAAGATATGTAAGTTTTGGAAGCTCTTCTTTACAAGTTGAAACTTTCCTTCTTTTCTTCCTTGGAAAAGGTTGATGCTGTTTCCGTACTCTAGTTTGCTGGACAACTTTCATTCTGATATTTTTTGACACTTTGCATCTTGGTGTTTGTATTTCTGATGCAGAAACAGATATAGGCTGATCATTTCCAGTGTCATTTCTGAGCATTAACCCTGTAGAATAAACAGAACAATCAGCCATCTGTGTCTCAGTGTAAGGAAACTACACAAATGGAAAGAAAAGTCAATGATCACTGCTTTTAAAAAGCATATTGGAACAAGTGATTTCTAGTCCATTTCTCCTTGATCCTCCCTGATGGACACAACAACAAACCCATAAATAATGCAAGAGATAACCAAAAGTAAATTCTAAAAAGTGGTTAAGAAAAAGGCAAACTGTATTTGGACCCTAGAACTGGAAGAATAACAGCAGGCTATCTTATACCCCCACGTTCAACAGAAGAAGGCAACCAGATCCAGGGTTTTCAAAGCTTCAGCCTACCAAAACAAGGCTACCTGGTGAGACTGATTCCTTCTCCAGCATGACTGGACAACCTTCTGACAACATGAAGTAAATCAGACCTCACTGGCAAAGGGGACCTGCCCAGAGTTGTGTCAACACTAAGTGGCCAGGAGAGGAACTTGTCTTCCATACTGGGCTAGACAGAGACTTTCCTCAACCCAAGCTGAAAGATACACAAGTAGAACTGTCAATAGGGACCCAGTCACATCAAAAGGAATTGGATGGGAAGCCTCTTTAACACTGTAGATATGAGAATCCCTCTGCTCAACAGGAGACACCAAAGTGGGCAGGCAGAACTGGCAAGAGGGACCCAGCCACAACAAGCTGCCTAGGCTAGAAAATCTCTTCATCCTTGTTCATCTAAGACTACCTTTCCCCACTAACAGACACTCTGGCCTAATAAACATGGCTTCCATGCTCCCAGGCACAACCCTTGGGGACCCATGAGACCCCTAACAGTACCAGATAAACCAAGGAGAACAAATGAATGCCATAAAGGCTCTGAAAACTAAATTGTTACTAGAAGCATGCCTTTTGAAAGAAAGAACCTCCATGCTAAACTAAAACAGGATGACTGCTGAAATAAAATATTATTTAAATAGCACCTAGACTCTCTTAACATAATGGACAGAATGATCAGGATACAATAAAAAAATCACTCATCAGACCAAGAACCAAGAAATTGATAATTTGAGAAATGTCAATCTGACAAAAATGTAATCAGACTAAAAATCAAAAACAGAAAACAACAAGAAAATCTAAAAACATGTGGAAATGTAACAATGCACTTATAAATAACCCATGGTTCAAACAGAAAGTCTCAAAAGATATTTTAAAATAGATATTTTAACATAAAATAAATAGATATTTTAACATAAAATTATAATATATCAAAATATATGAAATTCAGTGTTTGGAGCAGGGGTCCTCAAACTTTTTAAACAGGGTGCCAGTTCACTGTCCCTCAGACTGTTGGAGGGCCGGACTGTGGGCCTGGGATGAGTCAGGTACTAAGCAGGACAGGCAGTGGCGGCAAAAACACCTGGTGGGCTGGATAAATGTCCTAGGCGGGCTGCATGTGGCCGGCGGGCCGTAGTTTGAGGACACCTGCTTTGGAGGAAAATTCATAGCCCTAATTGTTTACAACAGACATAAGGAAAGGCCTCAAATCAATAACCTTAAGTTCCTACCTTGAGAAACTAGAATAAAGGAAAATAAGCCCAAATAAGAATAAAAAAATGGAAATACCAAAGAAAGCAGGAGTCATCATCAATAAATATCTTGTTCTTCAAATAGTTAATAAAATTGGCAAAACTATCAAGAGTGACAAAAAGTTTAAAAAAAGAATACACAAATCACCAATATCAAGAAGGAAATAGAGTATATAACTACACATTCTACAAGAACTAAAAAGATAAGGGACTACCATGAACTTTATGTTCCTGAGTTTTAAAAGTTAGAAAAAATGGAACAATTCCTTCACAACCACAAACTACCAAAATTCAGCTAATACAGATACAGATAACCCAAACAACACTGTCACCATTAAAGAAACTAAATTCATAATTGAAAAGCTCTCCCAAAATAAATTTCCAGATCCAGATGGTGTGGGGAGGATTCCACTAAATATTTAAAGAATTAACAGTTGTATGCAATCTTTTTCAGAATAGAAGAGTGGAGGAAATACTACCCAACTCATTTCATAAGGACAATATTACCCTGATAACAAAATCATACAAAGACAGTTCTAAACAACAACAAAAAAAACTACAAACTAACATTTTCCAAGAGCTCAGATGTAAAATTTGTCAACAAAAATTTGGTAAATTCAATGCAACAATGCATATGAAGAATTACATACCATAAGCAAGTGGGATCACTGTATTTATGCCAAATTGGCTCAACATATGAAAATCTATCAACATCCCCACCTTATCAACAAACTAAAGAGAATAAATCATATGCTTCCATCAACTGACACAGTAAAAGTATTTGACAAAATCCTACATCCATTTATGATAAAGAACAGACATAAAGTGAGGAATTATATCAACTTGATAAAGAATATCAGCAAAAAGCCCCATCATAGGTAATAGTGATGACCTTTACTAACATGTAAGTAATAGGACAAGAGCAGGTTTGTAGGGATTGGGACAAGGGTATGATAAATCAAAAATTCTATTTAGAATGTGGAAGTAAGGTATGTGTATTTATAAGAAGCTCTCCACAGGATCTAGATAAGCCTTTTCTTCCCCCCACCCCATCAAGTTGAGAATCAACCAGCTACTGGAACACTAGGGCTCTCTCAGAGGGTCCATTTTTCATAAATGGAGGATATAATGCATTACTCAACTTCTACACATAGGGAAAGAATATTTACCTAGAGAGACGACAGTTTCATAGTTATCCTGCATTACGTTATAGTAGAGAGTCTTTTTAGAGGTATCCAATAATTGCCATTCTTCTTCAGAAAAATACACGGCCACATCTTCAAACGTCAACAAACTCTAAAGAAGAGAATGGGCTGTAGTTTAGTACTTGCCATTACAGAAGCTGTCCTACCACCCATCTCTGAATGACATGGTAATTCAGGAACTGAAGAAGTTAACGGCACAAGACTTAGACAGAAAAAGGGAGACAGTAGAAAGGAAGGAGCAAAGAGGATCAGTAAACAGCCTGGGAGGTACTCAATTCCCACTGTGCCAAGCCTAGTTGCCTAGAAAACATCTGGGGTTAACACGCCTCAAAGCACCTGCTGGACAGTATGAGTCCTAGACAGCTGGGGCAGGCAGAGATAAGGCCATGGTCAGGCCACCTGAAAAAGCTGGAAAGTACAGCTCACCTGGGACTTAGGCAAGATGAGCTCACATGTCATCTTCCGGTCTTTCGTGATTTTCTGTTCAGAAAGGGCTAAAATCTGTTGAGCATGCACAGCTGTAGGTGGAGAAGAGCCAGAGAAAATTTCTCCCTTTCCTGTTTATAAACATCCTGAGCTGATTTCTACAATACAGAACATCAGGATGCCTTCAATAAAGGTAGGTCACCTTGACAAGCATGAATGGTGCCCAGAAGTGGCCATCTCATTGTAAATAAGAACCAACTATCTACCACTCACAGAATTGGTTCCCCAGTTCACTATTTCTTCAGACTTCATGAGGGAAATTAATAAAAGGAAATATATTAATTTGTCCTCTCATAAAATAGTTTATTGAGCTGAGAAAAAAATTAAAGTTCTGAAAATGAAGGACTTAGGTCCCCACTATACAACAGGAAATATGGAAGATTTTTGCCTCTTCTTTTTTTTTGAGACAGAGCCTCAAGCTGTCTTCCTGGGTAGAGTGCTGTAGCATCACGACTCACAGCAACCTCCAACTCCTGGGCTCAAGCGAGTCTCCTGCCTCTGCCTCCGAAATAGCTGGGACCACAGGCGCCCGCCACAACGCCTGGCTATTTTTTTTTGGTTGCAGCCGTCATTGTTGTTTGGCAGGCCTGGGCTGGATTCAAACCCACCACCTTAGGTGTATGTGGCTGGCGCCTTAGCCACTTGAGCCACGGGCACCGAGCCAGATTTTTGTCTCTTATTATTTTTTTCCTCATGTACAATTTTCTTCACCTCTTGCTACTAACAGCTCATGTCTGATCCCAATTTCTCCTGCAACTTGTAAGAGTGTGGTGGCTCCACCTGTCCCTGCTCCATTTTCTTCTCTTCTCTCAAATTTGAAAGGGGCAGAGTCCACGGTGTGAATATTAGGGTTCTGTGGTATAGATATCTCTCTTCACTCACCTTCGCCCACCTTTGACCTATTGTACTCCCATGTGGGAGACATCATAGCTGCTAGCATGGCTGGGCACCTGGAAATTTCCCATGACTTTCTAGCTGAATCAATTATTATCACAGTTCCCAGAAGAGAATTATGATGAAGCTCCTCACCTCTTTCATATACAGGCTGGCTTTCTTTGTGAGTATTCCAGCCCAGCTGTTCTTGTAGTACCTGGTATGTATTCCAACATTCTTTCTGGAACATACCCATTGGTTGGGGCTCTGCTGGCTTCCACTTAAAGCCTGGTGCCACTGCTGTTCCTCCCAAGAGCACTGCCTCCTTTCCCAGATCATAAGCTGTGACCTAGAAATAATCCCCATCCTCATTAGCACAGAACTTACTTTTGCTTTTGAGATAGTGGTAGAGGGAAGAACAAGTGTAGAGCCCAGATTTGGTAAGTATGTGACATTAAAGGAAGTGATAAAGAAACTGAAGAGTATTGTGTTATGTTCTCATAAAGCACTATACTCAAGATCTGGGAACATATGGAAAAAGCTATGACTAACACCACCTTGCCCCAACCCAGCGGTTTCCAATCCTGTGCATGGAGCCCCAGTTCAAGCTAGTAGCAGGGTTGCCTGTTCCCCTTCACTGGCTTGCTTTATTGCTTTAGGTCCTTGCCTTAGTAGATTTCTACCTTCTAGTTTTTTCTAAAAGATAAGGAATTGAATAAAATAATTCATTCTTGTCAGCCAGAATTTCTAATCTTCCCATAGCCAGGGAAGGATTTCATGAAGAAAGAGGATGGAATGGAGGAAAAGATGGGGGAAGAAGCGTTGGGTTGCAACCTCTCTCCACATAATCTGGTTGTAGTAAGACACTGAAAATATGTTCTGCCTTGGATTCTTCAAAGTGGGCTCCTGAGAAAAGGAGGTGTGCGTCCACCTTCCGAAGGCATACCTTGGTTCCCCACTCTTCAGTAGGGCCAAGGACAGTCCAAAAATGGAGGTCAGTGAAGCCTCTTTTCTCCTGGCCCAGAGACGTGTTTTCCCACTAGAGAGGACATTACCCCTCAGAATCCTTATTTCCTCCACTTCTCTGTTGGCATTTGTCTTCTTTCTATATCTTATCTGTTTATTTCCTCTCTTTCTTTCATTGCAGTCTCCCTAGAGTTGTTTGATTTATATTTCTGTTTATCTCCTTTGGTTTCTATAAGCACTGTCCATTTTTTTGACCTTTCCTCCTTTCCCAACTCTTTCTGGCCTTTTATTTCTGTTTCTAAGACCTCAAGTCTTATCTCCTTGGCCATGCCTGACTAGGCCCATTACCCTCAATTCACCCTGGCTTTAAAGAGGACAAAATGTATTTCTTTACTCTAAGGCCAGGAACTCTGAAACCTGTGGCCTGATTACTGCCACATGTGTATAATTTCAGATCCTACCTGTCTTAAGGAACAACAGAAGAGTGACTTGATCTACCTTATTCCCTGACAACTCCCCATCTCAATATATCTAACTTTATCCTATTTCATTGTACATGTAAGCAATCTGTCTTCTTACCTCATTCTTTGTTCCAGCAGGTTTTCTCTGCAAGCATTCTACCAGGATCACAGCCTGTTTGATGTCCTGGGGATGATGCTTTTGCACCCAGTGCTGGGTCTCCTTGGGCAGAGTGGTCAGAAACTGCTCTAGCACTAGCAGTTCCAAGATCTGCTCTTTTGAGTGGATCTCTGGCCTCAGCCACTGATGGCATAATTTCTGGAGTTGGCTGACAGCCTCGAGAGGCCCAGGTGCTTCATGATAATTGAAGCTCCGGAAGTGCCTGCGAGCGCTCTCAGGACCAAGACTCTCTATTTGTGTGCTGTGTTTCTTACTCTGACTGGAGCTCTCTTTCATAGACCCCTTAGTCTTCCACATAGATCCCATCTGGGGGTTGAGGTACTTATCCGCCTTCAGCTCTCTCCTCATCATTTGCTCTAGGAATGTCCCGTGTTTGAAGGTGACACTTGCTGGTGCACCTTTGTCAACTGAGGCCCCGTCAGGTTTGGTACAAAACCAATGAACGGATCTTCTTCCGAAAGGAACTGAGGGAGAGCAGAAAAAAGCACATGTCAAGAAAGCCATATGATACATATTTACTTGCTATGTATTATCATAAAAAAAAAGTTAAATATTGTCTGGGCAATAGGTGATCTTCTGAGGAGTGAGAAGTTAATCCCAAAGTTGATACAGCTGTACAAGATGGAAACTAGAGGCCTCAACTGGTTTCACAGACCCCGCAGGTTTAAAAGACCCTCCAAGCCATGGGCCTAGGCCAAGCAGAAGCTTTCTAAGGAAAGCACTTATCCCTGGGATCTCTCCTGATGTGGCTGCCTGCTTATCCAATGCGCCAAATCCAGTTTCCCTCAATGCCCCTGTGGGCCAAGGGTGTTAATCTGCCAAACACCTGGATCTCTGCACTCCTCCAGTGTCACAGTCCCCACCTTTGGGCAGCTCAGTCACTAGATTACTCGCCCGAGGACTCCTGGCGGAGCCCCGCGCTGGACCACGCAGGAGCAGCTCCCCCATAGTAGCTGTGTGGGCAGCACACAGTTGAATGGCATTAGCTCCTTACCGGCTCAGCGGCTCAGTCCGGGGGACCAGACAGCACCCAAAGTCATCAGCACACTGGCCCAAGATCTCCCAAAGCAGTTCAATGGAGATCCCAAGTCCAAACAAATCAAAACAGTGCCCAGGCAAGGCTCTTCCTGCTTGTAGTCTCGCTGTTGCTATAGGTACAGCTGCAGACAGCCTCTGACCGAACAAACTGGCACCCACTACTTGCCGGTTTTCCACCACTTCTGACCTCCTCGTGGGGTCCTAAAGTCTCTCACTGACTTCTTGGGTCACCAGAGGACAGCCTCTGGGCAAAACCCACTGGCCAGAGATGCCTGGAATCTTCTCTCCCCCTTCTCACTGCGCCCAGTTACACAGAAGCTGCTACTTGGCTGTAATCTTGCTGATGAATAGCCTTTACCAGATTTTAGGCTATACTACAAGGCCGTAGTGGTCAAGACAATACGGTACTGGCACAAAAAGAGACATAGATATTCGGAATCAAATAGAAAACCTGCAAATGAAACCAACAACTTACAGCCACTTAATCTTTGATAAACCAAACAAGAGCATTGACTGGGGGAAAGAATCTTTATTTATTTAATAAATGGTGCTGGGAGAATTGGATATCTACATGTAAAAGACTGAAACTGGACCCACACCTTTCTCCACTCACAAAAATTGATTCAAGATGGATAAAGGACTTAAATCTATGGCATGAAACGATAAAAATCCTCAAAGAAAGAACTGGAAAAACACTGGAAGATATCGGCCTGGGGAAAGAGTTTATGAGGAAGACTACCAAGGCAATAGCAGCAACAGAAATACTAAACAAATGGGATCTTATGAAACCGAAAAGTTTCTGTACAGCAAAGGAGACAATAACCAGAGCAAATAGACAACCTACTCAGTGGGAAAGGATATTTGCATATTTTGAATCTGACCACAGTCTATTAACCAGGATCTACGCAGAACTTCAATTAATCTACAAGAAAAAAACCAACAACTCCATACATCAAGGGGGAAGAGGGATAAACAGAATCTTCTCTAAAGCTGATAGGCGAATGGCTACTAACTATATGAAAAAATGCTCTTCATCTCTAATTATTAGAGAAATGCAAATTAAAACCACCCTGAGATATCGTCTAACCCCAGTGAGAATGGCCTCTATCACAAAATCTCAAAATTACAGATGCTGGCATGGATGTGGAGAGAAAGGAATGCTCTTGCACTGCTGGTGGGACTGCAAACTAATACAACCTTTCTGGAAGGAAGTATGGAGAAACCTCAAAGAACTCAACCTAGAC
>CAUYQV010152776.1:0-18776 GCA_963574575.1 Galagoides demidoff
GGGCGCCTGTAGTCCCAGCTACTTGGGAGGCGGAGGCAGGAGACTCGCTTGAGCCCAGGAGTTGGAGGTTGCTATGAGCTGTGATGCCATGGCACTCTAGCCAGGGGGACAGCTTGAGGCTCTGTCTCAAAAAACAAACAAACAAACAAACAAACAAACAAAAAAAAACAAAGATTTACTGAGTGCCAGACACTCTGCTGTTGAGTGCAAGGACAACAGAATCACTTTAGCATGGTCTGTATGCCTGTGTTTGTGCATGTGTGCGTGGTGATGGGTTAGGGACCTAAGCTCCTGAGCTTCAGGACTAACTGGAGCCCACCTAGCGGGTGAACAATGTGTTCTGAGAGCCTGAAGGAGGGGGCTGGGGACAGGATCCTCTGGAGAGAGGCTATCACAGGTGTGTGTGTGTATGTGATGATGACGATCTTGCCCCCAGCATCCTGATTGTAGACATCACCTCAAAGGAGGCCTTGCCAGCCAAGAAAACCCCAGGGCCTCTTATGAAGAAGCTGCATTATAAATTCACCACTCCCTGAGTGAAGGTACAGATGGGAGGCACCCTGTGAGTGAGACCTTGACCCAGAACAAGGTGGGTCATCATCCTCAGGTAACTCTAGCTGCCTGGTATGAAGAACCTGGTTAGGATTTTTCCAGAAAAATGATTTTGTTTCCCAGAAATTTACCACCCAGAAAGTGATAAGTGGTGGAAAGACAACATATGAAAGTTAAGGATAAAGGGGTTCTAAGGAGGGACAGGATTTCTTATTGGTTGCTATAGGGGCACTTCAAAGAGACAGGCATTTGTTCTGGGTTAATCTCTTAAAGAAGGACAAATTGAAATGGGGTAGGGGTGGCAGTGGCAAGCAAGAGGGAGATTGAGAGAGAAAAGTGAGTATTGCTAAGTATACCAGGAAGACAAGGATGAGGACCAAGTGGAAAGAGGAAAGGGATGAAGGGAAAAAACACAAGTTACGTCCAGAGAATGGAAATGCAATGGAAGGTTCATGTATCCCTGTTAACACATTTCATTTGACTAATATTTTAAAATTTGGAAAGGATTTTGGTAGCCTAATTTCATGTTCACAACAATTAGGAAAAATGGGCAGAGATTAATTACCTCTGTTTTACAGATGAGAAAGCATATGCCCAGAGAGGGAGAGTAATTTGTCCAAGATAACACAGCAAATGGCAAAAGCACAAGAACCTGGGCTTTCAAACTGAAATCCTGTGTTCTCTTCTTACCCCCCTCTAATTTTTTGTCTTCTTTTTTTGAGACAGAATCTCACTTTGTCGTCCTTGGTAGAGTGCCATGACATCATAGCTCATAGCAACCTCAGATTTTGGGGCTCAAGTAGATCCTCTTGCCCCAGTCTCCCGAGTAGCTGGAACTACAGGTGCCACAATGCCCAGCTATTTATAGAGACGGGGTCTTACACTTGTTCAGGCTAAGCAATCCCAGAGTTCCAGGATTACAGGTGTGAGACACCGTGCCCAGCCATACACCACTCTAATCACTGCCAAGGGTAGGGGAGCTGTCTGTGGGAGACAAGTTTGGAAACTGGACCACAGGGCCACATTGTGCAGAGATGTGAATGTGGACCTGAATGTGAGGGTAGACTCAAATGTTAGCGAGGTCCATTACAGTGCAAAGCACTGTCTTCCTCATTGTCCTGGGCAGGCCTGATAGAGAGGGGGGGGGCCACGGGGAGGATAGGACAACACTCTGGTCCTGGAATGTGAAGTCATGACCTGATACAAGGAAGGAAGACCCAGAGGAAGAGGTTAGACAAAGAAGGGGAGGAGAATGGGAACTAAGAAGGGAAAGATGGGGGATGGGGAAGAGATAGGGAGTTCTGTGTGTGTATATGTGAGAGAGAGAGAAAGGAAGAGAATCCATGGATGAGATTACAGGGGCAGCCAGAGCTTGGCTTTGGAAGACACCTGCCCAGAGGAGATAGCTGAAATTAGAGATGAATAGTACTTTGAATCAGAGAAGGAAAAGGGCTGGCCTGAAATACTAAGAAGAGGTTAAAGGAGACTGTATTCTGCTTAGCATCACAGGGAAATGTGAGATACATATTAGAATGAGATTCATCAAAATTAGTTATAATAAAAACTTTGTATACTTTGGGTATAAAATAACAATATGACATAAAAATATGGATTAGCTTTATTTCACCAATTTGGGTTATAGCACTCCCAATCATGATAAGTACCTTCTTATAGGTTTCAAAATAAAATAGGAATTCCTAAAGTTAAAAAGAGTCAAAGAACACTTTAAGGATTGAAATAACAACTTCATCGGTAAATGCTAATAATGGGGAATTTTTCTTAAACAAAATTATCGATGTACACAAGGATTTAGCTAATAGTGTTGTTTGTATTATGAAAAAATGGAAATAACCTAAGTGCACTACAATAGGGGATTGGTTGGGCAAATTTTTATTTATCCTTATGGTAGAATGATATATACCCATTACAAATGACATTGCAGAAGTACATTTCATGACATGGAAAGATACTCATTATATATATATGTATATATATACACACATACATACATACAGGTGATTATCTGTAAATTAAAGTTTTTGTTTGTTTGTTTTAAAGCACTTTTTACAGTCTTCTGTTGCCTTCACAAGGTCACTGTAGTCAATTTCTTGGGCTATAAGAAATGCAATCCTTTCCCTAATCTCATTCTGAATTTTCCAATGGCTGTGTCAGGTTCTCAGGGACAGGGCAAGCAATCATTTACTGCACCAAGAACAGATCTCATGACTCAGGAGTCACTTGTTTTCTGCTTCTTGCTTAGAAGGTCTTGGTCCCTGTAGCAGGTTCTCACTCCCATTTGTCAGTTAAAGCACTTCAACTCTCATCTTTCCACTCTAAGGATGCCTTCCATTTTGCTGAATGCCCAGCTAGGCTCCTTCCTCAGTTTCTCCATCCTCCTTTCTTGTCCTAGCTTCCCAATCCACCACTATCTGAGAGACAGTTCTGACCAGTCCTGCTGGGTCTCCTGGGTCACTTTCCCAGGTGTGGCTTTAGTCACAACACTTAGATTCTGGTGCACCAGAGTTGCATGAACACATGTGTTTCCTCTGTGGGAGAGAGGCAGTAGAGTGACTGACACATGGAATGCTTCACCGGTGTGTCTATTGATAGCCTATATCAATGGGGAGCTGCCCTGGAAGGAGAGTTGGGTTGAAGGGAGTGACATGCCTGGGAAGAGTGATTTACTTCTGAGTCAGCAGCTTTGGGAAGATAAGGATGGAGCCTGCTGGGCCACAGTTCTGGATGGAAAATGAACACAGTCCAGCCCCTTGAAATATAGTGGGGTGAGGACTAGTTGTGAGCACAAGAGTTAAGTTGCTGCCTTTACTGAGGGGCTTGGAACCTGGGTTCCCCAACCCTTTGGCTAGACCTATTGCCTGGGCCAGCCCTGAGATTGGCCCACCAAGTCTACCATGGAGGAGTTCCCATGCAAGGGCCACAGTGAGGCTGTGAAGGAGGCCTGATGCAGGAATGCTAAGGAGGGACCAGAGCTACTCACCCCTATCCTCACTCTGCAGTTCCAGCTTCTCTCAACCCCTTTCCCTAAGTCCAGCCAGGGACAGTCTCATGGATGCAGACCAAATAGGGGTAGGGTATCACCCTGGTCAAGGTTTGATCATGGGGCAGGGTCCTTGAAACCATGCAGCATACTGAGTGGGGGATGGTGCTTTACAAACACCATCACTGCCAACCAGCAACATAGGGCTATAGTTACTTGGTAGTTGAGGAAACTGAGGTCCTGAGTCCCTTGCTGGCCGTACCAGCAGCAGCCAGGTTGGGATTTTCCCTCATACAGCAGCCCCATGCAATACCCTAGGCAGGATAGCCTTTCTGTGTTCTTAACTTCCCCAGGGCAGGTGAGTGATCCCGCGGGAGGGCGTCTACCCGTCAAAAGCCCAGGGTGAGAGCTAAAACCTTCCCGTCTTGACCTCCTATTAGCCCGCTTGAGGAGCCCGGCTGGTTTTCGGGGTTTCAGTCCCAGTGTCCCCTGAAGAGGGCGGCAGATGCCCGGGTAACCTGCTCACCAGCGTTTGGGAGAAAGGTGGGCCTACTTCACCCTCTCCGCTCCCCGACTGCGCCCCCACCCCCTCAAGAGGGAGGAGGGCGGCGCCTGTGGCTCAAGGAATAAGGGAGCCGACCCCATATACTGGAGGTAGCGGGTTCAAACCCAGCCCCAGCCAAAAACTGCAAAAAAAAAAAAAAAAAAAGAAGACGAAGGGTATGGTCATAGGAGCTAGCAGCCTGAGGAACAAGAGGAATGACAGCGCCAGGCGCGTTGGCCCTTTGCAGCACAGCCTTTCTGCCCCGCAAGCTGGAGTGGGGGGTTGAGTGGGAGCGCGCGGGGCGGGCCCGCAGTCGCCCCGGGGCGGCGGCGCCGGGCCGGAGGGGGTGGGGAGGAGCAGCCGCCCTGTACTTCCCCTTCACCGCTAGCTCTACAACAGCCTGATTTCCCCGAAATGATGAGGCAGCGCTAGCCAATGGGCGCCCGCGCGGCTCTTAGGGGCGGGGCCAGGCCTGGGTTGGGGGAATCCCGCTAAGTGTTTAGATTTCTCCCCGGCGCCGCTGCCCCGGCAGAGCGCGCCACTCCTTCGTCGAGGTAGGACGTGCGCCCGAGCTGGGCAAAGCAGAGGCCAGCCCAAGCCGTGCCAAGTCAACTCCAGCCGTGCTCAGCAGCCTCGAGACCCGGGCATCCTCTGCGTTTTCCCCACTTCCACCCGGAATAGCGCTTTGCGCGTCCGCACAGCAACCCCCGCCTCTCCGGGACCCTCGGGCGCCGCCGCCAGATCTCTCCTGCAGCAAAGGTGAGCCCGCCTTCCCAACGCGGGGGAACAGTCGGCGTCGAACAAAGGCGCGCTGGGCACCAGGAAGTGGGGGCCGAAAACCCTAGCCTGGAGAGACACGGACGCGCGGCGTTGCCTGGGCCCCCGCGTGGGCTCGGGAGCTGCGAGCGGAGGCTCGGTGAGATCTGTGTGCGCGAAACAGCCGGGGGCCTGTAGGTGGCCTGGTACGTTTGTCGCACGCATCCGCACGCCGTGCCGGGGACTCGAGTGTCCGCCCACGCGTGAGCGCCCATTGCCTCCTGCTTTCGGCGGTCCCAGCTCAGCGCCCAGGCCTCAGGTTCTGGGTTCCCTGTGTTGGTGGCAAGGGCTGGCTTACTGTTTCTGGTGGCTGGAGGGGGTCGTGACTGTGGGGGTTGCTGCAGGAGGAGGTGCCACAGGTGTTCCTTGGGCTCCTTCTCCCGAGGAGGGGAAACTAGGCCGGGGGCGGGCACTATGGCTGTCAGGGAGGCATAGAGTGGATTCTGGTGTGTCTGGGGGTGTCATTGGGAAGGTGCACAGCTAGTGGCGGCAACTGAAGTCAGGGAAATTTCTTCTTGACATCAAGCAGAAGGAGCTCTTTCCTTCTCAGATGATTTGAATATTGAGAGAAAAGTTCTGGTATTAAGATAGTCGTATATATTTTCTCTTTTCCTGCACGTAAATCTTGCAGCCATCACTTGCATGCCTGTCTCCTCCAAAGACTGGCTTGGGAGGGGATGAGGGAAGGGGCAGAAGTGTTTTTGCTCAAATGCCAAAAAGATTTGGAGAGCAGTTTTATTCCACTGCAGACCTCCCTCCCCCATGACTGTAGTACCAAGTACCTGGCTGAGGGGAGGGGAGGGTAATTAAGTGGCCTCGGGTGGGGCAGGGCAGTGCCCAGGGACTGTCCAACAGATTCTGTCTTCTCTTCACAGCCAACATGCCCATCACTCGGATGCGCATGAGACCCTGGCTAGAGATGCAGATTAATTCCAACCAAATCCCAGGGCTGACCTGGATTAATAAAGTGAGTGTAACTCTTATGAGTTTTTCTATCACTGTTTTAACCCATGTACTTCTTCTGGAGGACCAAAGCTTCAGAAGCAGCCCCAAAAGGGAATTGATAAGAGGGTAGGCAGATGTGTTTCTCAGTGAGTCTTACATGCAGAGAGTGTACAAGGCCCAGCCCTGGGCCATTCTTGTCTGACTCTTGCCTTCTTCTATACCTTCTTGAGGTATAGACAGGGGACCTACCTGAAGACACTTTGTTTCCAGCAGCAAGACTCTCCTAGAATGTGCAGAGCTTGAGTTCTGGTCTGCCCTGAGGGAGATCCCTACAAACATTCTCAGCATCCTGCAGGAACAGATAGATAGGAGACAACAGAGTTGGCGCTGCTAGGCAGGAAGGTGGAAGCAGAGGACGGAAGACTTAATCATGCACCTGTTACTCTGACCCAGGAAGCCTACAGCCAGTGCACTTGGAGTAACATAGACCAATAACAGTATTCATAAAAACAGCTAATGCTTATTACACACTGAATACTCACTGTGTACCTGGCACCATGCTAAGTGTGTTATGTTTAAGTATTGTGTCATTTAATCCTCAAAATAGTCTTATAAGGTATATCCTATTAATATCATTTTTCAGATAGGAAAACTTAGGCACTGAGAGGTAGAGAATCAAATCACACAAAAAGCAATAAAGCCTAGATTTGAACTTGAATAGTCTCAGAAATCCACACTGTTAACCACCAGTAATAACAGGAAGATCTTAGTCTTTATCACACCACACATGCTTTGATTTTTATCCTCAAAAAAACATTTTTTTAGGTATGTTTTCTCATTTTAGAGAGGAGAAAACTGTAAGGGGTAAAGAACTACAGTAATAGTGCCAGGGTCACACAGGTGGTCAGCATCCAAGTATGGCCCAGGGTTCCCTTAGTGTTGTGAACAGGACCCCTATGTAGGAGCCAGTGGTCCCAGAGCATTCCTTCCTAATGGAATAAGTTCTTTCTTCCATATTGGTGCTTGCAAGCCAGAGAGAAGCATCCCAGGGCTTCAAAACCCGGGCTGTGGCTAAGGGTGCTCAGTATGGGTCTCAGCACATCTGTAACAGGTCTAAGGAGGTTTTTTGTGAGCTGATGGTGTCACAGCTCATCAGAACTTGGAAGCCCCTCCTGAGAGATCCAGAATGGCATGTTTAAGCCAATCTTAGGTTGGGTTGATTCAAGCCAGATGTCAAGATAAAAGGGGAATTTTCCCAGACCCAGGGGGCTGGGTAGACTGGGTCCCAAAGCCTGTGGTCTCTAAGCTGACACAGCCTTGTATATGTCATTCAGGAGGAGATGATCTTCCAAATTCCTTGGAAGCATGCTGCCAAGCATGGCTGGGACATCAACAAGGATGCCTGTCTATTCCGGAGCTGGGCCATTCACACAGGTGTGTGCCTGGGACTCTGGCCCAGGAGGGCTGGGAAAGAGACAAGGAGAGGCACTAAGGTTAACACAGCCTCTTCATTGGGGTCTCTAAGCTCCTGGATACAATGCAGAATTATTGGGAAGGGGGTCGGGGGCAGACCTGTGTTTCTGGAGGAGAGGGTCCATCATTTCAGCAAATTCTCAAAGGGATTTGTAAAGCTTAAAATCTTAGAAAGTGTAGCTTCAGAGAGTTCATGTCTAGATTCAAGTTCTCCCTGGCAAAAGCAGCTGTCAGCCAGGGCACTGAAAAAGACCCACACCTTCTTTTTTCTTGGTGTTGACCAAGGTCCTAAGGCCCATCTGGTTGGTGGCTTCCTTTAATCTTTGAAGGGTGGGGCCCTTGGGCCATCCTATAGTCCATGTATTAGTAATTATTCTTTGCTGACCACTAATATTTCTAGCAGAGTATGGGGATGGTATAGGATGCAGAAAGCATAGTTTTGGAGATATGGGCCTTCTAGTGCTTGCTTCACTGGGGCCTGCTGGATGTATTGGAGCCAAACCTGGGCATTTGAGAAGCCCAGCTCCTAGGGCCTGCAGAGTGCCACCCAGGAATACCTGCTGGTTTGACCAGTGTGGATCTCTGGTAACATGAGGGCTCAGCGCTACTCTTGTCTTCCTCCTCCAAGGCTAGAGGCAGCTGAGGATTTCCTGCCTCTGACTTGACAATCAGTCCTCTTTGCTCTCCTGCTCTCTAGGCCGATACAAAGCAGGGGAAAAGGAGCCAGATCCCAAGACATGGAAGGCCAACTTTCGCTGTGCCATGAACTCCCTGCCAGATATTGAGGAGGTGAAGGACCAGAGCAGGAACAAGGGCAGCTCTGCCGTGCGGGTGTACCGGATGCTCCCACCTCTCACCAAGAACCAGAGAAAAGGTACCCAAGGGCTCTGGGTCCTTGGAAAGCTTGTGGAGGGAGGGTGGCAGAAAGTCAGCGGGGCTGGTATGCCTGTACCAAGGCTGATAGCCTTTCTGTCCCGCAGAGAGAAAGTCCAAGTCCAGCCGAGATGCTAAGAGCAAGGCCAAGAGGAAGGTGAGTGTGGTCCTAAGCAGCTTTACCTTTTGTCTCCTGTGGGTCAGGGTGAGCAGTGGTAGAGGTGCTGCAACAAGCCTGGACCTAACTAAGTCTTTCTCCTTCCACAGTCATATGGGGATTCCAGCCCTGATACCTTCTCTGATGGCCTCAGCAGCTCCACCCTGCCTGATGACCACAGCAGCTACACAGCTCAGGGCTATCTGGGGCAGGACTTGGACGTGGAGCGGGCCCTGACTCCAGGTGAGGTGGCTTAGGTCTGGCAGGGAACCCCACAGGTTGATTTTCTCTTGGATCTAGGAAGCATGGTGCTGGCGGACTGTGGCCTGGAGAGCAAGCTGCAGTGGGAGGGTGCTGGGTGTCTTGCAAACTAAGGAAGCACACAGCTTTGACCTGCACTTTCTGCTCTCCCTCAGCACTTTCCCCATGTGCTGTCAGCAGCACTCTCCCCGACTGGAGAATCCCACTGGAAGTTCTGCCAGATAGCACCAGTGACCACCTGTACAGCTTCCAGGTGTCACCCATGCCCTCTGCCTCTGAAGGTTGGTGCTACTGGGTCTGGTCTGCTTGACTGTTTGGTCCAGGGAGGGAGTTCCTGAAGGAGGGAAGATGTTCTACCTAGCATCTAGCTGACTGAGCTGGGCGTTGCCCACTCCCAACCCCAGGGGGATGAGACAAACACAGGACACTAGGAGGTCTTTGGTGGGCTGGTGAGAACAGGGAGGGGGTCCAAGGGCCGTATTTTGGTCTCAGGTTGTTGGTTCTCCTGGCTTCTCTGCAGCCCAGTGTCTGAGGGTGAGGAAGGAAGTGAGGGGGTGGGAAGAGGCGTGGCTTCAGAGTTTAAGAGGCTGAGTCACCAGGCCAGTGTCCTGTTAAGGAATCTCTGTAGCAGGCAGGGAAGCCTGTGTGTATGTGTGAAGGGGCAGGGGAGCTAGTGGGCTGGAACTGCAGGGTAGGTGTAGCTGACTGCCAGCCAACTTCGCCAACTTCTCTGCTTGTCCCCATTCACAGCTGCCACAGATGAGGATGAGGAAGGGAAGTTACCTGACGACATCATGAAGGTAAAGCCTGTCCCCACCTGGGCATTCACTTGAGGTAGCATTTTTTAGTGAGGAAAGTGAGAACCAGTGAGAGCTTCCAAATCAGAGGGTAGGCAGCTGCTGTGGTCACCTGGCTGCTTGTTTTGTCCCACATGTGCCACTTCCACATGGTTGGCTGGTGGGAAAGACACCATGGGTAGTGAGGGCAGGTGGGAGGCATGGTCTCAGACAGGCCATCCTCAAGCAAGCCTTGGGGCCTCAGACAGCTCTGTGAGTCAGCCACCATCATTGCCAGGTCCCTGGCCCATGTCCTCTGTCCCAACATGCCCCAGCCCTGCTAGTTCGGGAAGTGCACATCAGGTTTCAATAATCATCCTTTGGGATCTGCAATATGCTGGCTTATAAAGAAAAAAGAAAGTGAGCGAATTATCCTCCAGGTTTTTCATTCATTTGTTTTAAAAGTGAATATAAAAACATTTTTGCTGTATTTGTACCCTGGCTCCACTCTGTTCTACAGAAAATTGAGAAATGGGCTTAGTTCCTTACCTCTTGCTTTCCTAGTCATCTTTTCTTGACTTGTTATGCTAACCTTTAAGCCACACTCTCAGTTGGTATGTCCTTACCTGATTGAGAGGGAAGTCTTGGAAACACTGCGCCAGAGGATAGGTGTGGGTAGAGTGAGGAAAGTGAATTGAGGACCAGTGGCAATGTGCATTTCTGTCTCCTGCCTTTTGGGCCCTGGTCCTGAGAATGTGTAAATGGCCAAGGGGGCCCCTGGCTAGAAGAGCTGGCTCTTTGAGTACAGGGCAACAGATGAGTCTGCACTAGAAGAGACTTGACAGCTTTTTGCTCATCTGTCCCTAGCTCTTGGAGCAGTCAGAGTGGCAGCCGACCAGTGTGGATGGGAAGGGCTATCTGCTCAATGAACCTGGGGCCCAGCCCACTTCCGTGTATGGAGACTTCAGCTGCAAAGAGGAGCCAGAAGTTGACAGTCCTGGGGGTAAGAAACCCTTGTACCCTTATGGCTTCTTAGAGAAGGAAGAACCATGTAGAGGTGGGGAAGGCTTGGGGGCAGGACAAGGGAGCTGTGAGGTAAAGCATGCCTCTTAAACTCATCTGGACACAGACATCTTGTGAATTAGCTACTGCTCCCATGCCCTAAAGTTCTGAGGATGAATGGATGCTTGCAGCTGTGGTGTGGAGAGCAGGGGCTATATGGGATAGAGGGAGCACACTTCGTGCTTCCATCCCCCATCCTCATATACATACAACCTTCTTCACATCTTCTAGGGGATACTGGGCTGAACCTACAACGCGTCTTCACAGATCTGAAGAACATGGACACCAGCTGGCTGGACAGCCTGCTGACCCCAGTCAGGCTGCCCTCCTCTATCCAGGCCATTCCTTGTGCACCGTAGCTGGGCCCGGGCCCCCCTTACTTCCCTAGGGGAGCAAGGCCCGGCATCTTGATGCAGAGGAGCTGGACATAGCCAAGTGTGACCTCACTGCCAAGTGGAGATGAGGCCTTTCTTTTGGGTCAGTGGCCTCTCAGGGCCTCTGGCAGACCAGGGTCTGGGCTCATCTCATGGAGTAAAGCCGGCCCTATTTCCTGGGAAGATGGGGTTCTGAGACTGGTGTGTCAGGTGGAGGACTCAGATAGGAGTCAGCCTCTGGCTTTTCCCTATGAGCCTAGCTGCCTGGAGAGGGTCTCACTGTCACTGGCTGGCTCAGAGAGGAATAGACCAGTGACCTCTGAAAAGCACCAATCCCAGGGCTGGCTCTGCACTAAGCAACAATTGCACTAAGTGAATCCTGTTCCCAAAGAACAACCTCCCTTCCCAGCTGAGCCCTGGGGACTGTTCAAAGCCAGTGAAATGTGAACAAGAAATGGGGTCCTGGGGGCACTGCTTCCTCAGCCTCAGAAGAGCTCTGCCCTGTTCCCTATTCTGGCTGAGAGGCTTGGGAAAAAACATGGCACTTTTTCTTGTGGACTTAAGCCACATTTCTGATTAGAGGTGTACACTAATGTTTCCCCCAAGCTCTTGGTCCTTGCATTTATTTATATAGTGCCTTGTTCGGCGCCCACCACCCCCTTAAGCCCCAGCAGTCCTCAGCAGGCCCAGGGAGGGAAGTGTGAGTGCCTTGGTGTGACTTTGAAAATTGTAAATGCCATCTAACTACTAAGTCATGCGTGTAAATATGTACATTTGTCTTTTTATAAAATGTTAATTGTTTATAAGTGGTGTGGCCTTTTATTTAGAGAGAAACTGTAGATGTTTTACTTTTTATGGAAATGGTCTGATGGAATCATTATTGGCGTCCTGCCTAAGCTTGACTTTGGGGTGAGAAGGACATATCTGTTATAAAATCCTTTCATTTATGTTCATGGAAAAGATGGCTTGAGGAAGGCACAGTTACATCACAGGGACATGCTCATGGAGACGTGGTCACTGCCCTTGACTTCATAGCCATAGCTGAGTTGATTCTGAGCTGCTAGAGTCTGGGGAATGTTAGGTTTTCAGTTCTTTTGAGAAATGTGCCATCGACAATGTGACACGGGGAACATGCAGGTGCTACTCCAGAAAGTTAATGCATGTGATGCAGTCACAGACAATTGGAACAGACACCAGCCTAAAACAGCCTTGATGGCTGCTGCGCTGGACATTGCTTACCATCCAGTTTCTACCGTAATGGAAACATTTTCTGCCCTGTTCAATATAGCAGGCACCAGCACTAGCCACATGTGCCAGTTGAGTACTTGGAAAGTGGCCAGTGCAATGGAAGAACTGAATTTTTAATTTTATTTAAATTGAAATTTATGTAGCCATATGTGGATAGAGATTATATTGGACAGTGCAGGTAGATACTGGATTGGGAGCAGATCTGAGAGAGGGGCTTAGATTGACTGAAGGACTTTGGGGATAGGAACTTAAGGCTATTCACCTGCCAGTTTGAGAGTCTTATGTTTTGTCAGCCAACAATAACTATTGCTGAATACCAGTCCCGCAGTGTACTGTGAAATAGGTCCATGCACACATGTGTTAGGAAAACTTTGTCTGACCTATATGATACAGGTTTCTTTTCAGAATTCTGGCTGATGCACACAATCTTTATGAGGGGGTATGGTTGAACAGAACCATGTTTCTGAAGACCATAGTTTGGGAACTGCTAACATGACATTGTCTCCTTTAGATAGCCAAGTCATAGGAATATCAGGTTGGAAAAGTCTGGACATGGGCTTTTCCCATCTTCCTCTCTAGTCTTTGGCCTTGGGGCATAAATAGTATCCAGCAATAAGTAGGCTGAGAAGCTGGCTAGCATTACCCGTCTAGGTGATGGTCATGGCAGTCAAGAACTGTATGAATAGCTTCCATATTCTCAGTCCCAGAAATCACGTGAACTGTGACCCCATTCACTGGACTCAGCCATCTGGAAGGACTGTGGGCCCTTGGGAAGGGAAGCCTGAGTGAAAAAATGATGGAAAACTGGAAAATGGGTGGAAGTTAGTCTGAAATGTTCCTTTTGTTCTAATCTGGGAGCTGTGATGTGAGTGGCAGGTGGACTCCTGCTGGGTTCATATTCTGTATGTGGATGCCTGGACAGGCTCCCATCTAAAGCCTTGGCCATCATAAGGGCCACTTGGAGTTTTCAAGAGCAACCTCACCTGTGGGTGGAGGGATGAACAAGATGGCCTTTCCAGCTCCTCCAGGGTTCAGCCCTTACTAAGAAGATTCAGAGTGAGGTAGCTAACCTTTTGTGAGCTCCCATCTGGGATTTTTTCTAGTGGGTGGCTTGTCCAGTTAATGATGGCAGGTGGTGGCAGGAAGCAAGGTAGAGTGGGCTGAGGAATGATGGGAGGGAAGGGACACAACCCAGAATAAGCATTAGGCTTGCTCTAACTTCTCCATTCTCCTGTCCTCAATCTAATCCCTGAAGGAGAGTAGGCAGTGAAGTCTCAGGCAGCTGTGGAAATCTCTCAAGTTCTAATAAGCAAAGTTCATCACTTGTAAGTCACCAAAACATAAGAGAAATTATGTCCATCAGCTCCCAATCTCCAGAACCAAGACAATGTCCTGACTTCATCCACCACTTCTGGTCACAGGAGTCCTAAATGATTTGAAACAACTTTTTGGAACGTCCAAAAGAAGGAGAGACTTCAAAACTGCAGTACCCCTATCCCCGATCACAAGGGGCCTGAGTGGTAGGGACTGAGCCTGGAGGAATATTGTGGGATAGAGCCAGACCTTCCAGGGTGGAGGGCTGCTCTACTGTATCCTACCATGAACCTCAGCCCTTTCTAGGCAAAGAAACAAATAAGGTCTGACTACTCACCTATGGCAGCTGATACTACTAATTCATTAGCCAAACAATGCCTGAAATGGAGCAATATCTGAACAATATGAACCAAATTTAAACCCAATAATTTAAGACCATTCTAATGACCTGCCAAAGCATCTGTGGTTCATCCCAAAGAGCACTAATGGTGGAAGCTCTTGGTTGAGGGAACTGGGACCAAACTCCACCCCCAGGGCCTCAGGGTTTGGTTTAGTCCTCAAGGGAAGGGATGCCCCACCTATGTCCTGAGGCCACCTGCAGTTTCAAGGGGTGAGGCCCCAGGGACTGGGACATGGACAGGTTCCCAACTTGGCTTCAATCGGGAGGTCATGGAAAAATCTATCTTGGAGTTGTGACGGTATCATTATCATCAAGGATCACTTTTCAATGGGTTGAATTGGCAAAGTGAGGCTCAGCCACACCGACTAGACCTCTCATCTTGGGCCAAGTGTACAGATGTTTAAGAGCATTTCTGGTTAGTCATAAGGGCTTCCTTGTGTTACACCAAAGGTGTCACTTTAATTGGGCTGGTTTATCCTTTCAGCTCACTTGGCAGTAGGAAGAATGCTAGAGGCTAACATGCAAACCATCCCTTCTTGGTGTATCAGTTTTTAACATCTCTCAGTATGCAAGCAGGGTGTTGTGACTACCATGACTACAAAGATAAAAGCTTTCTGGGATCTATCTTGAAAACTCCAGTGGGGCCTGCAAGGGACAAGACTGAAATCGTGGGAAAAGCCCAGACTTTGGTTAGAGATGATGTCCTTTTCTCTGGGTCTGATGCCTCCTGGTTGGGAGGGCTGGGTCATTTCTAGGCTGTCATCCTCTGGAACCATTTGGTCTTTTTTCACACTGCACAGATTGAAAAATCTGCTCTTGTATTGGGGTATGGGTTTCCTCAGGAGGTACTGTTGGAGCACCCTGGGCCAACCTCATGGTCACAGAGGAAGCTTTCATCTCTGTCAGGTACAAGGCTATTTCTTGACCTGGACATGCTAACCCTCCATGTTGAGGATGTGTGAAATTCGTTGGAACTCCGCACTAACGTTTCCACTCAGAAATGAGCAGAACTGGAAAAGTCCTTGAAGTCCGGCTGGATAATGACAATACAGGCCTTGTGTACTCACTTTGTGCTGGGCACTATGCCAAGCACCTCATATGCACTATTGCACTGGCACCCCACCACAGCATCTTGTTCACAGATCAGGAAACCAGTTCCTATCAGGTGAATTGGACTTGCCCAACTTGACTTAGCACATCAGTATGGAGCCTGGATTCCAACCCACATCTGTCTGTGCCCAGAACCCAGGACAAAACTGAGGCATGGCAAGGGAATTTGGGAAAACTGGCAAGGGGTAGGGCACTAGCACCCTGAGCCAAAGAAACACTTGGGGACTTAGGGGAAGGTAGCAAAAGCCTCTTCCCCAGCACACACACCCTCCTGACACCCCAGGCAACATGGCTCTGCTGCCATGGGCCCC
Source organism: Galagoides demidoff (assembly GCA_963574575.1). Taxonomy (NCBI): domain Eukaryota; kingdom Metazoa; phylum Chordata; class Mammalia; order Primates; family Galagidae; genus Galagoides; species Galagoides demidoff. The sequence continues at coordinate 15,215 of CAUYQV010152776.1, forward strand.
AGGGCCCCAGCAGGGTGGTTTAGTCCTCAAGGGAAGGAGGGATGCCCCACCTATGCCCTGAGGCCACCTGCAGTTTTGAGGGGTGAGGCCCCAAGGACTGGAACATAGACAGGTTGGCAACTTGGCTTCAGTGAAGGAAGCAGCTCAGCCACAAAAGCTTGTTTGCAAACTTGCTCTGGCTCTAAGGGACTCTGGCCTGCTCAACCTTATCTCAGCCCCAGCCAGGATCAAAGAGGACTTTTCAGCTGCATTTCTGTCTGAGGAAGGCAACCTGTTCTCCTGTTCTAAAGCAGAGCCTTTGTTGAGTCCTGGGGTTCCTCAGAGGTCAGAATTCTGGGTGACTAATTGTAAGAGCCAGTACCACTCAGGGGGTGCATCCTACCTTCCAGCCACAAGGCCAGGGCCCAACCCTGTGGCTTTGGTGGGTTTAATTCCTGGCTTCTTGATCCATAAGAAAACTCAGCACTCTTGACAGCTGGCTAGTCCTTGCTCTCACCAGGTGGGCACTGAGACTCACTCACTCCAGCCTGAGTTCTGGGCCCAGGAGTCCATATACCCCTGAGCTTGAACAGAGGCCTGCCTCAGCTTACTTGGAAGATCCCATTTTTGGTCTTCTGCTATACTAAGACATGTGCAATGTAACCCTGGGATCCTTCCTTATCTAACTTTTGACAGCCCTCTCAGGCAAAGCTTCACCATCCACTGCTTGTCCCTTCCTGTCTGCCACTCCCCATGCAGTCTGCAGGGTACCCAATCTTTCTAACCAGACTGGAAACTCCCTAGGGGCAAACAGCTCATCTCCTCCATAACCTCACACTGCTCAGGTGGGATTGGCACTTCAGAGCATCTCCTGCTGGTCAGCACCTGCTCACCTACTAGGAGAACGCCTGGCTCCCGAACCCTTCCCTGGGGACAAGCCAGTGTGGGCTCGGGGATGCAGGGGAACAGGCTGAGGGGCAGGCATGGCACTGAGGACCAACCAGCAGCCAAGGTCAAAGGCTTCAAAGCAGGGGCCAGTGTGTGCATGACACGCAGTACAACCTGCCCCTCTGTAGGACTGAAGATGGAAGACTAAGTTATTAATGACTTTCTTTTATTAAAAATGTACACAATAAAAGGAACTTGGTTTAGTTATACAAGGAGTAAAAAATACAGATAAGCAAATAAAACATGTATTAAAGCCACCTACAGTACACCACCCAGAAATAACCAGGTTGTCAAATTCTAGAGACTCAGTTGCAAACTCCCAGGGCATATGTCTATGAGCTCTATCCTGTGTATACGCAAGCTCTGAGTTCACAGGTGATGCTTCTGCTGAGGATGCGGCAAACTGGCGTCTATACTTTCCTAGTACTGGCTTGGAGCTTCTCCTAAGTACCCAGGTCTCTCTGGCATCCAGAAGTCCAAAGGGCTGGCTGTGTAGGCTGCAGAGTTGATTGAGAGTAGATTAGCAGGTACAAAAGGCCATGGAGGTAAGCTGACAAACTGTCCCACTTTGGTCAGGACTGAAGAGTCTCCTAGGATTTAGAACTTTCAGTGCTAAAACTAGGAAAATCCCAGGCAAACCAGGACCAGTTGGCCACCCTACTTGATGGCAAAGGCTTTGTCTAGCCCTTCCTGCCCTGTAGTACCCACAGGCCCTCCTGCTGGATCTCCCAGGCCTCACCAAGCAGCCAACAGACAGAGGCCTGGCTGGAGAGCCCTGCAAAGGGATGCAGTCCTGTTGACTCCTTGAGTTTAGCCCAGTAAGACTTTCTTTAGACATATGATCCATAGGACTATATGATAATAATATTAAGGTCGTTTTAAGTCCCTAAGTTTATGATAATTTGTTATGGCAGCAATAGGAAACTAAACACACTGGGAAACCATCTGGGGAACACAGCTGCTAAAAATCCCTGAGTCAGCCTCACAGGGTCCCACAACCCCTCTGTGTAAGAGACTCTATTCCCTCTGGGAGAAGTTCAGGCTGTGGAGCCCTGGGCAGGTAATGAGTCTCCATGGTCTGGCTAGTTCAATAAGGGTGGCATCAAGGACACCTTTGCTAGATATCTGTATAGGAAACAGCTGCCTCTTTAAAACCCACTCCTCAAAAATTCAGTGAGTTGAGGTGCTGGCTGTGGTGAGTTATCCGGGAGGAGCAACCCTGAGGTCAGGCTATCCAGGACAATTAGTCAAAGCCCCAGAGGGTTTGGGTTAAGATTTCCAGGGTAGCTGTGTGTGGTGGCTCAGGCTTATAATCCTAGCCCTCTGGGAGGCTGAGGCAAGTGGATTGCCTGAGCTCAGGAGTCAGAAACCAGTCTGAGCAAGAGCAAGACCAAGACCTCATCTCTAAAAAAAAAAATAATAATAATCTGCCATGTGGTGGGTGCCTGTAGTCCCCGCTACTTGTGAGGCTGAGGTAAGAGGATTACTCGAGCCCAAGAATTGAGTTTGAAGTTATTGTGAGCTATGACACTAAGGCTCTCTCTCAAAAAAAAAAAAAAATCATTCCCAGAGTGGAGTTCTATACCCCCACCAAACACCCATAACACTCAAAACACTTTCAGTTCCCAGACTCACTAAGAAGATCCAGTTTGGCTCAGGAAGAACTAGAACTAGAGGGGAAAATAATGTTTAAAAAGAATCACTGAATTGGATGCCAGCCAGATCTGTGTAAAGTCCCTACTCTGCCAATTACTAGCTACGTGATTTCATATAAGCCACCAGACTTCGTGTAGCCTCAGGTTTTTCATCTGTAAAATGGGTATGACAGCATTTGTCCTTTTTGCCTCACAGGACATGTGAGTCTCAGGTGCGATAAGATATGCGAAAACATTGTTCTGCACAGATTGAGATGCTCTTGTTATTGATAAACAATGAAGATCATAACCCTACATGCCTTTTGAGAGGGTAGATGATTACAGTGTGGGGAAAGGAAGGGTGAGTGCAGACTCATCAAAACTCTGTCTCACTCACAGGCAGGAGGTTATAGCCTGGCCAGGAGACAACAGGACCTGGCCACAGTCACTGCCTTGAAGCTCACACCGGATGCACAACAGAGCCACCCTACAGCCCCACAGGATGTCCTCCCAACCACTGCAGACTGGGGCTTTGCACTTTTTTTTTTTTTAAAGGAAAAGGTTTGCTAAGTTTCTTTTGCATTAAAAATAGTCCCACTTCATAAAACACAATTTTACAGAGAAAAGGTAGAACGTGAAACTATGCATAATATATTTCTAACCCAATGAATATATAAAATATAATTGATTTTTTTTTTTTTTTTTGAGACAGAGTCTTACTTTGTCACCCTCAGTGGAGAGCCGTGTCATTACAGCTCACAGCCAACTCAAACTCCATAGCTTAAGCAATTCTCTTACTTTAGCCTCCGAAGTAGCTGGGACTACAGGTGCCCACCACCATGGCCGACTATTTTTTTGTTGTTGTCATTGTCATTGTTGTTTGGCAAGCCCGGGCTGGGTTTGAACCCACCAGCTCCGGTGTATGTGGCCAGCGCTCTAGCCACTAAGCTACAGGTGCCAAGCCTACAGTTGATTTTTTTTGAGGCAGGGTTTCACTCTGT